>CAJUYG010008072.1:0-10203 GCA_910591675.1 Galerucella calmariensis | reverse complement strand
TCTCACGAGTGTGGAAAGTTTGTAGCACGAGCCCGAAGGGCGAGGAACGCAAACACACGAGTGAGAAAAGTACTTTCCCCACATATTGCACACTATACTTTTTCTACAACTGCACAAATTTAAAGAATACAAGTAAAGTAACTATGGCTAGTAAAACAAAAATACACTAAAAGTATCCCATTTCTGAACTGTTAAATAATTTCATACAAAATTATAGTTGATGGTGAAATTTGTACAATTTTGTATGGTCAAACCCGGAACGTCATTTTTTTTCATTAAATTCTCTGTTATTAGAAACTACCTTTTCGAATTTAAAAACTTCCAATATAATCTAACAGTTTTGTGACAACTATAGTATATTATTAAACGAGCAATTTATGATAGCCATAATTCACGATGGGTGACGTTTGCGTCACGAGCCGCAGGCGAGGGGCGCAAGTCACTCAAGTGAATTATGGCCATAAATTGCGAGTAGAATACTATACTTTGTCCACGACATTTAATTTATTTATCAATAAATAAAAGTCAGTAGCGATTTGGCATATTACTAACCTCAAAATGTTGTGGCAGCTACTTCAAATAATTTGACATATATAGAAAGTATCAATACAACGTACCGTTATAAATATATTGTTTTGAAATACTTAATATTAGAAAATATCGTTATGAAAAGTATCAATACTAAAAATTACAATATTTTATAGATACGATATATGTCAGAAACAAATTTCCTGAACAAAGTACACAGATTTAATAGTTTATTTCATATTGTACCCCCATCTCTAGTCGGGAATTATGGTTCATAATACACTACATAACAATCTTAAGGCGGGTACTGACTAGAGCATTTTCACTCGCACGACTTACGCGTAAAAATGATCAGATAAGGACGTCACGCACATACGTACGCGTAGCAATTTTGCGCGCACAAACACGATCCGGCGGCTGTCGGTCTTTCGAGAAGATCAAAAGGTTTTCGTACGCATAACATGCTCAGTGTGGACGTAGTTGTCGTTGTGTTTTTCCTACTTTTCTCTACCTCTTGCAATAGTATAAGGACGGCATGCAATAATCACATTTCGACTACTCGGCGACATTTCAACAATATCACTGGAACGACAATTTAACGCGCACTAATTTTATGCTAAAAATAATTTTCGCGAACAATATATTTGCTTTTGTGTGCGCACGCAATTCGTGTGAGTAAAAATGCTCTAGTCAGTACCCGCCTTTAACCGAACAGTTAAAATTGCGCGTACAAAATTGCTAGTGTATGGGCCAATCAGGGTAGGGAATCTCTGAACGAGCGAGGGTACTGCCACCTAGGGAGTCGGAAAATATACTAAAATTGCGGATTTAATGAGAAAATGAAGAAAACTGTAACGCAGTTGAAAGATACTTCCACTGACTTCCACCCACAATCCACTGTTTAACCTAACCAACGATTTTGTCAGTTAGTAGTACTTACATAATTTTCCAAATTATTGTTCTTCGTTATTGTATATAAGTATATAATATTTTGTCAAGATCGACAGGGTGTGTTAAGTTAGTTTAGTTTAGTGTGGACTTTTTTATATCAATAGACAATGGCAACAAAATGCATAGTTATATAATAATAAGGACTGTAGTGTGAGGTGCACAAGGTAAGTTTATTTTTATATTATAAAACATGTTTAATTAACTAGAAAGTGACAAAATATTAAAGTAGTTACTCTTTTATACAGCTTTAAACTTCCCAGCCATGAAGAACAATATTCGGTTTGGCTGGAAAGAAGTGGAAACCTCTTTTTGGATGTAACAGGGTAAATAAATTGGAGAATAATAATATGCCCTCGTCACTTTGGCCAGGACTGCTTACTAAAAGTAGAAGACGAGACATGGTATTGAAAAGGTTTTCTTTGCTATCCCTGTTTTTGCCTGGTAAGTAAATCTTTTTATACCTACATATATTTATTGAATGTTATTAAATGAGAGTATTGTTACGCGAGCCGCTGCATTAATGTGCTCAATTAGTGCCCCCAGTGAAATTCCCATATGAGACGACTATGGCTCCTCCGCCGTATTTTCCCAAGAAGACAAAAGGGTTTTTCTCCAAAGTTGCAGAAAGCTTGGGACGGTCCGTACCTCGTGAAGAAACGAATCAACGATGTCATCTATCGTATCAGCAAGATCCCAAACGGAAAGCCAAAGGTGGTACACCGTAACCGATTAGCGCCATTCGAGGGTGACCACGATGAAGAAGTAAACCAGCTTCAGGAAGTAGCCGATCCTGCTTTTGTAGAGTTCATGGGTGCTTATGGTGGTACCGGAAAAGCAAGATTCGGCGTCACCACTGAGAGACGACAAGACATGCTTACCGTTCCAGAGGAATACTCACTGGCAATAAACATCCCTGCCAGCGTAACCGATGCACGCGGACTGGCATCTCTGTTCATAAAGAGGAGTGGCGCCCGACGTTTGCAAGACCAGTTACCAGTACCAGGTAAAGCTCTGAAGCTGCAAGATGGCTCCCGCTACAATTTCCACCTAGTGACGAGAAACACCTTCGACGAAAGACCAACGTACGAGGATGTCTGGGAAGCATTACGAAGCTTGAGGGAGCATGTGCTTGAATTGGATGTGCATGGGCTAGCCATGCCCAAGATTGAATGTAGGCATTTAGATTGGCGAATAATCCGTAACATGGTAGAAGTAATCTATCCGAGACACCGAAGTGCAGGTACTAGTCTGCGGCCAAGTAAGGGAGACACAGCCCACAGAGAAGACGGTCGCATGTTACTTCCATGCAACTGGAAAATGTAACAAGGGAACCAGTTGCCGATACAGTCATCTCGTTTCAGTTTCCTAGTTAGTTCCAGGAGGAACTGTCTCTTAAGGAGGGGGCAATGTTACGCGAGCCGCTGCATTAATGTGCTCAATTAGTGCCCCCAGTGAAATTCCCATATGAGACGACTATGGCTCCTCCGCCGTATTTTCAAGAATGATCTGGAAAACGTAACATCTAGAAAAACCCGGCGCATCCGCCAAAACTTCGAGTTCTAGAGGTTTCTAGAAAAAAACATACGTGCGAGTATAAATAGGCGACGAGCATCGCAGCGCAGTTAGTTAGTCAGTTAGTGTCGATACTGAAAGAAAGCAATCGCGCCTCGATAAAGTGTTTATTAAGTGACTCTCATATAAATTATAGTTAGTGTGTGTTTAGTGTGTATATAAATTATTAAGTAAGGACTGTATTTCAATATAAATCTGTAGATATAAATTAATTGTAAATATAAATTAGAATAAACGTTACAGTATGTTTCTTAGACTAAAATCCAAAGGAGGTAGTGCCTCACTCCTGAGCAAAACACATAATTTTTATGTTACAGAAATTCCATCCACTAACCAGATGTTTGAGGAGGAAGGATTGCAGGGCATTAAGCACTTATACAATGGTATGTACGTATATAATAAAATTTCTTCTGTCTGTTACTTTTGTTGTATTATTTGGTTTGTTTAATTCCCATCAAAAACCAACTAAATAACATATTTTAAAGTATTATATTAGTAAATAAATAAATTGTCTACAGATACTGCTCTACCTCACAGAAGAGATAAAACCATCATTTCTCGAAGAAATGTACGAACATTTTTCAAAGGTAAGTAGTTTTGAGAAACAAATATGTAATTGTTCACAATCACAATATGTGTGTTTGAGCTATACGATTAAAAATATCCAAATGTAACTTAATCCAGTCATTATTGACGTTCGAAATCGAAAATTTAACAATAATTCCAAAAGTTTTCAAACTTCGGTCAAGTGAATGGTACATTGAGACGACAATAAATCTCATTTTGCAACCTTGTCCGAAGTCTGGAACATTGTTAAAATTGCAATTAAATTAATTTTTGCTGTATGGTCGTGAAAAAAATTCCAAAAGTTCTGCAAACTTGGGGATGTTTTCGATATAATATTTCATATCACGTATTAAATTTGCAACCAATCTAAGAGTACGGAACATTTTTTGTTATTAAAAATTAATGTTTTTTTTTATTAAACTGAAGGAAAACGTTCCAAAATTTCTGCAAATTTGACAGATCTATCGGAAAAATATACCGAACAACTGTACAAATTTGCAACTTTTTACGTTGACCGGAACATGTTTATTTATAATTTTTTTTAATTCGTGGTCATTTTTTCGAGCAAGGCGGTCTCGGAATAATTACAAAAGTTTTGAAACTTGGTTGCAAACTTTGAAAACATCTATTCTGAAGCATTTACAAATTTGCAACCTCATACGCGATCCGGAACTTTATGCAATTTGCAAAAATGTTATTTTATTATTTTTTCACCTTCAAGAAAATTGAAAAGTTCCGGATCGCGTATGAGGTTGCAAATTTGTGAATGCATCAGAATAGATGTTTTCAAAGTTTGCAACCAAGTTTCAAAACTTTTGTAATTATTCCGAGACCGCCTTGCTCGAAAAAATGACCATGAATTAAAAAAAATTATAAATAAACATGTTCCGGTCAACGTAAAAAGTTGCAAATTTGTACAGTCGTTTGGTATATTTTTCCGATAGATCTGTCAAATTTGCAGAACTTTTGGAACGTTTTCCTTCTGTTTAATAAAAAAAACATTAATTTTTAATAACAAAAAATGTTCCGTACACTTAGATTGGTTGCAAATTTAATACGTGATATGAAATATTATATCGAAAACTTCCCCAAGTTTGCAGAACTTTTGAAATTTTTTTCACGACCATACAGCAAAAATTAATTTAATTGCAATTTTAACAATGTTCCGGACTCCGGAACAGGTTGCAAAATTTCATAGTTTGTTTTTATACCATTCCCGACCTTACGTCAAAATTTGAAAACTTTTGGAGTTATAATCAATTGATTGTCTTGACTGACTGAACTAACTACATAATATAATATATTAGTAATGATAGTCATAATCTTGTAAATTGTTTTTTAAATAGTGTGCACATTTCAGTTACTTGGCTGTGTTATTAGCAAACTGTAGATGGATGCGTTTAATGTTTTTTTTATTATACATCTGCCCACAGAAACATTTGCTGATAGAAAAAACTATTTTTTGATTTGTATGAAAAATTGCTATGCTTTATAAATATATTTGGAATAGGTACATTTCACAATTTACTCACATTACTTTCTTTATTTTCAGTAGCCGAAGCAGCAACGAAGAAAAATTTTCACAGTACAGTGACCCTATAATTATAAACATTCTTTTTAAATTATATTAAGGAAGTGAACCGTGTTTTGGAAGGTATTGACATGAGAGTAATTAACAGAGATATGCTCTATTTCAAATAACCCATAATAAATATCTTAAACGCCGTAAGAGACCAGAAAGGAGACCATTATGAGTTATTTTGAAATAGATCAGGTTGATGATCACTCTTTTGTCAATATCATTCAAAAGACGTGTCCAATATAGGTTTTCATTTTTATGTTCCTTGTATATTCATTATCATTACTTTGCGTCGTTCCCTGATCACTGATATTAATTATAAACTTATTAATGCTTCTTACCTTAAAAAATCGTTTTACCTTACATCGTATGCGATTCAAAATAATTTTCTACATTTATTGTTCTTCCTGTTTGTCATTAAAAGATGTAAAAAACGTTTTATTGGCTGTGTTCTTTTTATTTTGATGATTATTGCTTTATTTTTCCCACTCCAGGGATTGTATTGTCCATTTTTGACATTTCATTTAATTTAACTTGACTATTTGATTGTTATTATTGTAATATCAATCAAAATGTTGAGTTACTTTGAATGAAATATTAAATAATGGACCATAAATGCCATATTGCAATAAAAATAAAATCACAGTAATTTTGAATATGGCGCCAGCCGCGAAAAACTGTAAATTTACAGGAATCTTCTTTTTCCACTGTTAGCGGGGATCACAACCATGTCAAATGTGTTAGAGTTTCATTTTCCGACCCACAAGGTGGCGCCACTAGTAAAATTAATTCGTCATATGAAGCGCCACGGGTCAGATTCCCATCTATCAGTGTTATATTATCTATGGGGCCAATCACGACGATGTTTACCGACGTTCTTCATCTCCGACATGACCTGAGATTTTACCCGTAGCTAACGTGTTCGTGCAAGTCTGCTAGTGTATGTGGTATTCATTCAAATCCTTCGTGAAAAAACATAGTCGTTCTGCAAAATGGCTGATACAAGAATGTGGAATAAAGATTTTAGTACTGAATTTTTGTAGTTATATAAATCGTTGCTAAGTTTATGGAAAATATGGAATATGGAATAATATTAGCTTAAATATTCCTCATTTAAAACAGTGTATATAGCACATGTTTCTTTTACTATGCGTCCTAAGGCTTGCGCTGATATTTCTGTTGAAAATTATAAATCTTCATAATTTCGCCCTGTAGCAAGATATCGTAATGGTGCCGTAACACGTTCCTAACGGAATGGCGAAGGTGCGAATCTTTTTTTTGTATCAAAGATGTGATACGGTTTAACAATTCTAAATAGGTATATTTATCCAGTCTTAAATAATTACACCACTCACTTTTTTCCAGTTTAAACTCTATTTATGGATTGACATTGAAAAATTTGTTTCTTTTTAATAACCAATTTCTTGCGCATTTCGAACATTACCTACGTGATTTATTTTTTAAAGCAAAAACTATTATTTTAAATCTTCATAATTTCGCCCTGCATGATATCGTAATGGTGCCGTAAGACGTTCATGACAATATTATATGGTCTGCCGAAGGTGCGAATCACATATGCGTCTTTGGTCTGGTGGACAAAGACGACACAAAAGAATGCAATGACGAGACTGGGCAAGGTGCAAAGACTTGCATGTCTCAGCATTGCAGGATGCATGAGAAGCACGCCAACGGCAGCACTAGAAGCCTTATTCGACCTTCCTCCACTACACCTCGTGATAATGGGGGAAGCAAGGATGGGACTATTTAGGCAGCAAGATAATCTGAGCAACAAAATAGTTAGATCAGAACACACATCTGTTAAAGACATCATAAGTGAAGCCATTTCAAAAATTTTTAAATGTATTAAATGTTCAATATTCTCTTGGATGATGGCACTGAATCGGTTTGTGTTCATTTTTCAATAAACTTCGAAGCACTTTTAGTTGTCAATAATGACAAATTCATAGTAAAATTTTGACGTTTCAATGTAAACAAAGTAATATCGATAAGGAAGCAGTTTTATCAACAGTAAAAGCACAAAAGCTTTTTTTTATCGGAAAAATTTCTCTTTGCAACGAAACAGTTTTGCCAATCAGTGTAATTTTGATGCTATTGGTCGATTTGAATTTTTTTCTCATTACGATTGGCTGACAGGTTCGTTTAAAAAATAATCAGTGTAGGTACCTACTTTGGATGCTATTGGTCGATTTGAATTTCTTTCTTATCGCGATTGGTTGACAGGATCGTTTAAAAAATAATTAATATAATCATGTGTCATGTGACCTTTTCATTTTCCACACCTATTTTATTCACTGGTGAATAATGTACCTACGTCATTTTACTTGAAGATGTAAAATATTAAAATTATCAAACATTCATGTTAATCGTTAGCTTTTTTTCATCCAATAACCAGAAATCTTTGTATTTTTCCAGAAAAACTTATAGTTTATTTTTTAAAGTATATATAATTAAAACTTTAAAAAAAGTATCTAGCAAGAAAATAGAGAGACTTATGATCCAGGTCGGTACCTACTTTTTTCTACGAAAAAATCAGTGAAAGCTACGCCGTAATTAAAATTGATCTTCACTCTTTTGTGATTCTCCTAATAATATGTAATATCAATACATCCAAGTAGTTTGACTTATTAGAAATTTCGAAAAATTGGAGTTTTGGGAGAAATAGTAGTTTACCTAACTAGTGCGGAAAGTGATACTTTTCCGCACGCTATTGCAGATGGCCGACCGACGCTTTAGCGGAGTTCGGCCAGCAATCGCGTGCGGAAAAGTCACTTTACGCACGTGTTAGGTACACTATTTTTTCTACTAGCATGCGGAAATAAGCTCAAAAGTTAACATAAAGAAACATTTCCTATTAAATACATATCAACAAACTAATTATTATTATTTGACATTCATTCAATGAGGCTTATACCAAGGCCATTTAAAAATGATTAAAAAATAAGTTTTTTTTTATTGAAAATTATAGCAGAATTATAATAAATTTATCAATTTTTCAGTCATTTGGTAAACTACAATCATACAAATATGTATTTTAAATATTCAAATGTCAGTATACTCCCCAAAAACTTGACAAATTTACTTTTCCGCACTAGTGCGGAAAAGTGACTCTTTCCGCACGCTTTTTAGTGCGGAAAAGATTCACTTTCCGCACGTTAGTAGAAAAACGATTTTTCCTACGACCACATAGGAAAGTAACGTATATCGCACTGTACAGTCCCACGGAAAGTGACTTATATCAACAAGCGTACGAAATACTTTCCACACGGGAGCGGAAAGTAACATTCCAAACGCATGCAGATAATCTGTCAAATTCATAATTGCTAATTAGATTCACAGGACCTATATGAAGTATTTGAGTGTTCTATTTGAAAAGTCTAAGTTTCATTTTTGTTATTGAAAGAAGTCCGACGCTGTAGGAATATGTAAGTCCAATCAAATATTTCCAACGAACGGAAAATATAATCATATTTCATTTCAAAAATAGTTTTAGGTTGTTTCAATGAATAATAAAATAAAAATCCTGTTAGCACGTTTTTAGAATAAGAATATTTCACAGTCCGAGCTATGCCCATAAGATTACAAGAGCACACAATAAAAAGTTAAATACTAATGTAATGTAACTAATAGAATTCTTTTGACCCATAATGATTTTTTATTTTGATATTTTGCATTATTAACGCGTCCTAGATACAAGAATTTTAGGAAGTGATAGCAGCAATAAAAAAAAGTAAGAGTTTTCATCGTTGTGTATCTTTTTAGCGTAATGTTGTTAAGATAGTTAGCATCAACTATTTTCAAACACGTAACTAAAATGGAAAGTACCTAAGTTAGTTCACCGTTTTGTGAATATTCTACATTTTAATAATTACATACGTTGAATCGTGTTTAACATGGCAAAATATTTCAATGTTTCACAATAAAAAAAATTATTAAGAAATTTTTGGAACTTTAGTTCTTTACGCCAGGTTATGTTTGAGCTACCAGGGGTCGCGACGCAAAAGATCTGACCGTTACGCGTTACGTTACGCTACGTTATGTTACATTGCTTCGTTATGTGCTTTGCTTGCGTGCTTGTGCCTCCTTAGTCTCTCTCGTTTACGAAGCAGCGATTCATAATAATAATAATATGCTCCTACCCGGATTCGAACCCGGGCCGCCCGCGTGCAATGCCAGCATTCTACCACTGAACCACCGATGATATATTGAAATTGTATGCAAAGCTGGTATTCGCTGTGCTGGTGATCTACTTGAATTTGTTCGGATAAATTTTTACTATTACTTCCATAATTTTTTTGCGCGATTAGGAATCTAGCCTAGCACATTTACTTTTCGAAGTAAAGGGTGTTGAAATTTTGAAAACTTGAATGTTTTAATTCGATAACTTTAAAATGGATGGATGAATTGATTTGACATTTGGCAGGTTGTTTTTAAATGTAAAAGGGCATATTTTGAAAGAAATTGTAGTTTGTGCAACTAGTGTGGATATGATGGCTATATCGCACGAGGAAGAAGTTTGAGCACGACGCTGTAGGCGGAGTGCTTAATCGTTTAAGTGCGTTATGGACAATCCACACGAGTCGAGCAGCATATTTTTTCTACGACCAACTTAAGAAAAAATCTAGAAAATAAAAATTTCTATAAACTGTAATATAACTTCAAATTAAACATTTTACAATTCAATTTTATGTTTCCACTAATTTTGTGGTAAACGTACAGTTCTTGAATGTCCAATTTGTATAATGCTACGGTTTCATTTTTTAAATATACGATGCTGTTATAAGTAGATGTTGCCAGTCGGACTCCCTCATGAAGGGTACCGTAATATATATATAATAATGAATATTCTGCTAAATATTTCAAAGGTCTACTTGTTGTTGTTGTTATTATTATTGAGCAGAAAAATTATTTCAAAAAATAAAAGTAACAACTAAAAAAAACACTTTTTCACGGGAATCGAACCCGGGTCTACGGCGTGAGAGTCTGGA
>CAJUYG010008071.1:0-10206 GCA_910591675.1 Galerucella calmariensis | reverse complement strand
ATACATGAATGGGATTGTCTTGCCAAAAAACACTCGAGCTTTTCTTTTATCGGATAAATTTAAAATTAAAAAACTAGATAAAATCGCTCCACCTTCGGTGTCGCGATTTTATCATGTCAGTTTTTCTCGTAATATTAGTGATTGGCAAAACTGTTTCGTCGCAAAGAGTAATTTATCCGATAAAAAAAAAGCTCTTGTGTTTTTACTGTTGACAAATACACTAGTGGTTTTTTTACTTATTCATTTGTTCATCAATATTACTGTTCCTAGTATGAATTTCAATAACTGCGTTTTCAATAATTGTACATTAAAATAAAAATGTGTTTATTTTTAATGTTTCATAAATAAAGTTTGCATTGATATGTTTCCAAATTTCTCATTCATTAAATTGTCTTGCCGAATTATACTCGAGGTTTGTATTGATATTGGGTAAATTTGTGTTGTTCAAATTCTAAGCTGTTTCCTTTAGCAATTTGACTCGAATAACTGTCAACCTTCGGTGTCGTGTTTTTAATAGTTGACAGTTATTCTCGTAAAATTGCTAGGAAACAGTTTCTCGTTAAACAACCCAAATTTACCCGATAAAATACAAACCACTTGTGTAATTATAAGCGACAAAAAAATGCCATCTTGAAGCTGACACTTCCCTTTCCAAAACGCCCTATTACAATTATTTATATATTACATTATAACTGTACAATAGTTTATAATGTACTACGAAGCGCTTCAGAAAATAGAGTCGTGCGGATGCGGAACACATATTTATTTACCGACTTTTTTGCGGACAAACCATTGCTCGGACAAAAAAACGCAGGACACCTCTTTTATTGAAAAACACTTCCCCTACTCGGTGGTATTTTTTATTTTTCTCTACCTTCCTCCCAGCGCGAAATATTAAGGAATTTCGAAAAAAAAAGTTTTTTGATTTTTTTTTCAAACTGGTAAATCGATAGACTGGTAAACTTTTTTTTTACATCAATCTACATACTTTAAGAAGGTACTTATAAAAAAAATCAGCCGTATTGCTAATTACTTGTAGTTGTGACCCCCCATTGTCTGGCCTATGACAATTTACAGCATCCGATAATATACATTTTCTATACTTACAGTTTATTTGTTTCTTAAAAATGCTGCAAGCAGATAAGGTCATATAAATTCAAGAAAACTTTACTTTTAAGTGTAATAGTTTTTGGGATATAAAATTGTTTTCAACTTTTTTGGTAAACCACTGGTGGAAAAGTATTTATATTATTTTAAGGACAGCACACCCAGATGCTTCCGGCTAGGAAAGGACTAAAAGAACAACACTGACAATGGGCGTCAATGTGCAAAGGAAAGGATCCAGCATGGTATAATGAAACGTAAATTATTGTGCCAACGGATAGTTTTACAATATAGTTATTTTATACATCTGTCATTTTTAGGTGACAAGTTTGCTTTATGACTGTATTTATTTTTTCAAAATATTAATAAAAGCTGTCTGTTTTATTAGTACTTTTCCCAAAAAAAACAATAGTTGTACATTTTAGCAGAAAAGATTTGTTTTAAAAACGTATCTATTGGAGATACAAAATCATAATTCTGTCACTGTTCTTCTCACATACCTACTTAATTATATATATTCGACAGGAAAGCGTCAAGTGGTTTGAAGAGTAGACTAAAAAGAAACCTAATCAGGCGGAACAATTAAATTTTTATTAACTAATATTTTACGACATCCCGTGTTATGTTAGACAGTGTGCCGGTCGAAAAATTAATAGCCTATTAATCATAAATGGTGTTCTTTTACGACGTTTTTAATAAACATACAAAATACCATCAGTCGCTCAAACCGCATAAGCCAAGCCGGATACGACTTTTATCGAAATTCAGAATGCCCTTTAAACTCAAGACCGTAACGAATCATATTTTTTAAAGGATCTTATCAATGATCTATAATATAAGTTCATTTTATAGCCTTTTTGGTGCGTATATCACGTTTTTGGGTATGTCGTTTATTTTATTTGCTATTTTGACATAGGTATAGCTAACCTTAAATTTGATAAATAAAATCATCAGGATCGTGTTCAGCCGATTTCGAAGAGGCTATGAAATTAATATGGCATACCTGATAATATGATAGTAATAATATAACTTGTTACACTTTTTAGGGTTTGTGCCAACATTTAAGTCTCACGCTGCACGTATGCCGATCATTTTGCGATAGATTTTTTTTTCATAAACTAACATTTGGTGTCTCGGTACCATCTTCTCTTTTTATCATCGATTTTGAGCTTAGCATTTTGGAAAAATACATAAACTATTTTAGGTCTGTTCCAACCGCAGTCAGAAACTGTAAGAAACAATCAGAGAATAACTACTGGTCATGGCACAAGGATGATAGATTGAGATCTATCATCCTTGGTCATGGCAAACAACGAGTTTACGTTCGCGTAATTCCTATCACTGATTGCGATGGTCGACTATTCACTGATCGTTTCTGACAGTTTCTGATTGCGGTTGGAACAGACCTTATAGAACCACCTATAAAATTTCTTAAAATAACACGTCAAGATTTAAAAAAAAAACATTATAACATTATTTTTGTAGCAGCCCCCGTATTGTAATATTTTCAATTAATTCTAATAAAATGTTACATATTTCGGAAGAAGAAGTTAACACAATTTCCGTTACTAGTTAAAAGCTAGACCGAACGTCAAGAACGATCCTGTTAGGGCAGAGGTTAGGGGTAGGAAGCACAGCACCCCCGGTATAAAACGCTGCTTTTTATCGTTCGCGTGATTATTCCAACTCTACACTCTGCGGATGTATGTAGTAGTAGTAACAAGTTGCGTGCGCAAGCGACAGAATTCATTCATAAAAGATTAGTTGTTTACGTTTCAGTTACCACGTGCTTGTAGGAGTAAGAGGTGTGTTATTTTTTTTAAAGTTCCTACCTGGACGGTACGTAATAATAATCGGTATTCGTTTTTAATGTATTATAGTTAGGAGAACAAATATTTGGATTCGCATATTAATTTGGGTAAGTAAACTTTTGAATTCTTATAAATTAAGATATTAGTTATTTACGTAATTAGTGTTATATGGACATTATTAACGCACATAGGTGCGTTAATAATTCCTATCAAACGTGTTACGTACAAAATTTTATCTACCACTGTTTATTAGTAAGTATATCATACAATTTTATTAAAAAAAATATTTCAATCCAACGTATATTGTTAATAATATTGACTGCAAACATAAGGTACTGTAGATCATATTTTATGACCATAGCAACAAACTCAAACAAAGCTGTGAAAATAAAATAAATTAGTTATGTCATCAAATTGTCAAAGTTGAATGTACAAAAATGTTTAAAAATAAGATCAAGCGAAGACAATCTCCCCTCGGATATTGAAAATGCAGCTTCCAGTGTTATTTTTAATATTTCCGGTATTAATATTTTTCTTGATTCTTGTTATCGCACTAGTGAGGTAATATACGTCATTATGACACTGAAAATAGTGTCAAATCGTACCCGTTACATGACATTTGTAGATAAAAAATATTTCAGCATTTCTTCTTTACGATCTAATAGTAGAATAAAGGTGGTTCAATAGTCAATTATATGAATTTCATTTGTTTGTATCAGGAAGAAACTTCTTTTTTTTTAAATGGGCACTCATAACTCTCCACGAGAGAGTTTTATTTTAATGTATGCTATTCTTCAATTTGAACGTCACTAGCTCCTAGCTCACTAAGCTTCTGTAAATTGAAAGGAGCTAGTTAAGATCCCAAACATGCTCAATTTGGTTTAGGTCTGGGCTTGGGGGCCAATTTACAAGTAACAATTATGTTATGATTCTATAATTGGGGTTGTTAATATCTGTAAGAAGTTGCGCCAACAACGGAGCTATGTTTAGTGATCCTGTGGGTATAAAACAGATACATAAAGGTTTGGCCAGAGTAAATGTTGAATTTTATACCTCATTTTTGGCAAAATTACATATAATAATACTATATTATACACTAAGGTACGCCATTATCCACAATAAGCCCAGGAGGCTGAGGTGGTACCGGCGAAAGGACGGCTCCGAAGAAAGAAAAAAAAAAAAAAAAAAAAAAAAAAAAAAGGTACGCCATTTATATAAAAGTGTCACAACAAAACTCACGGTGATTTTAAACCTAACTGTGGAAACCG
This sequence comes from Galerucella calmariensis, assembly GCA_910591675.1. Taxonomy (NCBI): domain Eukaryota; kingdom Metazoa; phylum Arthropoda; class Insecta; order Coleoptera; family Chrysomelidae; genus Galerucella; species Galerucella calmariensis. The sequence continues at coordinate 6,023 of CAJUYG010008071.1, read as the reverse complement.
CATCTTATTATCTAGAACCGTTTCGAAGATATAAGCTCTTGAAAACAGTCAGAATATAATGAGACACCCAGTATATAGAATCATGAAATTTAAAATTATTATAAATTTTCACACCCTGTATAATATAGCGAATCTCATTTACAATTTACCAACCAGCTAAAATAAAAATATCCGGCCATATACATATCATCAAACTCAATTGAATAATAATATAATTTTATAAACAAAACAGGAATTTTGTATTTAAATGAATGAAACGGAAAAATGATAATGGCAATTGAAAATCGGTGATAATATGTTTCCTTTTCCTGTTCTATTGCTTTTATATGGACAAGGATACGGATATCCTGTTCTAACGACGTCCTTTTTATATTTTATATATACGTACACATTTCGACAATACGGATGAAAAAAAAAGTAAATAAAATTCTCATGTTTTTCGCCGGTTTAACAGACAACATTTCACTTTGTTTTTTCTGATAACACGCAGGAAGTGATAAGGGGATTACCTATACATATTGTTTTATCGGGTAAGTAATTTCGAATTTGACAAATACGATGATTTTGATAACTATTTCGTACCAAGTGTATAGAGAAACCAAAAATAATTATTATAATATAGTAAATTTCACAATATTTCGTTGACTCAGTATCTGGTCTTAAAAGAATTTAATAATAAAACTTTATAAACCATTCATTTGACAGTAAATAGTCACTGTTAAAACTCTTAGCGCAGTATTACTTTGACTTATGCATTTATTTGATCTCAACAGGTTGTAGTCACCCAGAAGAGTATTTAATTGTATAAGCCCTACTAGATCTTTCCAATAGTTTCTCGGCTCTACCTATTTCTTCCAATATTACATTGGGGCTAATTCCTCAAAAGGGTTCAGGCCCCTAGAAAGGTATTTCAGTCTACCTCTTTGCTAGTTTATCTGCTATTTCACTTCTTTCTATTCCAGTGTGTCCTGGAATCCATAGTAAGGTGACTATATTGTTCTCGCCTAGTTCATTGAGTTTGTCTAGGCATTCCCACACCAATTTGAAACTGATTACACAAGAGCTCAGTGCTTTAATGGCTGCTTGACTATCCGACATTATGATAATCCTTTGTCTTCTGTATCCTTGATCAATATTGAGCTGGGAGCACTTTCTTATGGCGTAGATTTCCGCTTGAAAGATACTTGGGGTTTTCCCCAAACTTTTAGAGTGTTTGGTTACTGGCCCGAACACTCCTATCCCAGTTCCTTCCTTCCTGTTGCTTAACACATTCACTGCCAACATCGCCCTAGGGTCGTTCGGTCAATTTCGATAAAAACGCCGAGACCGCCGGAGAGGCGTTCTTGTATAGTTCTAATGGAACGGCAGAGAGATTTATCCGGTCAGTATAGGTCTTTATAAGTCGAAGAAAGGAGTACGGTACGAAACTGTGCTATTGTTACCAAATTAACGACTACCTGCTGTAATTAGAACGAAATATTTAGGAATGGAGTACACTTTATATAAAATTTCTTTCTTATACCCTTCATTAAAGAAATAGAAAAATATTTCTTTTTAAAAATGTAGAAAAAGTTCATTGCTCTATTTATAACTGAACTAGTTCGTTTGGAATTACGGAAATTTATTTTAATTCGAAGTAAAGTGACAAAGTATCTGTGTAGATCTGTAGAGTAGGGAGGGTTAGTGTAGGCTCACAGCACTTAGGTCACATGTGACTCATTCTATTAGAATGTGTATTTTATTTGCTTTTTTGATTGTCCATTTTTGCGCCCCCTGTAGCATTTTACATCCCGCTATTTAACACACCAATAACGGTCTAATTATAAAGCACCGAAGACTAAAACTAAAAGCCCATTTACTTCTAACAACAGGATATCTATCTGTCAACCGAGGTCTAAATTTTCATCCCTTATTATTGATATAAAGGCAGGAAGGGGTGTTTCCTTAGACAGCGTGCTATTTCCGTCAGTTCTGTCGAAATCCGGCCATAATTTTGTTTTTCTATTTTGAGGAAACAAGCACGTGAATTAAGGCCTTTTTGGCCCTACTCAAATTTCGCTTGTTGAGGGTGGATAACTATATATACCGTAAAAGGCGCCTTATAATAAATGCCCTGTTCCTTTTCGGTGTTAAAAAATGCCGACATCCGCAATATGGATGATTTGTCAAATAGTTTGGAATGCTACAGCTTTTAACAAAATATTAATGAGATGTTATAAAATACGTCAGATCATTGAATGTTATCAATACCAACATTTTACATCATAGAATTTATACAGAGTTAGCATAAAGTATGGAGCCCCCGAAGTATCTCCTCAACGGTTTGATATTTTCAAATGTAATTGCTTATCCCTTTTTAAGAATATCCAAGGAATTCAAAAATTCTATCAAATTTAATGTAACATATCCCGTTAAAACGGAAATGCATATAAACTTTGTTATTTTAAATAGAACACCCTGTATATTTTTACATTTTTGAATTCCTTGTGGAATTCTACAAACAGTAAAACTTTCCATTCATATTTTTATTGAATAATTGAGGCTTCAATCAATAATGTATCGTCTTTATATCCTGAAATTTCGCTACGTTTTCCTTCACTTAGAAACACCATAATAGAAAAAACAATAGTAACAAATAACACTGAAAAATATTATTATTATACACCTTGTACTACAGTAATAGGTTTATATATTAGGTACTCAATAATTAATTTATTTGACAATTAAAGGTTTGACATTTCACTAAGTCAAAAATGATAAATTATTGATTAAAGCCTCAAATATTCGGGGGTAATACCACAAGAGCTCAGATTTAGCCGGATATTTTTTGTGGTTGTTTTCGAATACTTACTTTCATTGGCAATTTAACGAGAGCTGTTCTGGCAAAATCACGAGAGCGTAGCTCGAGTGATTTTGCCTGAACAGATCGAGTTAAATTGCCAATGAAAGTAAGCATGAGAAAACCACCGGAAAAAATATCCTGCTAAATCTGAGCTCGCGTGGTATTTGGTAAGACAATCCCATGAATAAAAAACTCAATTCAATTAAACTAAATTAAATTAAATTGATTCCATATGGAGGAATGAGTTTTCTTGGTATTTTCTGGAGTTGATTTTTCAATCTCCCTTACTATTTCTGCCTTGCAAATATTTCCAAATCTCGACATACTTTTTGGAATTGTTATATGCTGTTTAATTCATTCTGTTTTTGACATTTATAATTGTCAAATTGACGTGCATTGCTTGGTAAACAGACAGTACCTAAATGCTAGGGTTGCTACGGTAACGTAATTTATCCGATATTTTTATCCACTTGCAAACTCTCTTCCTTCCTATTTAGCCGACAGCAAACTACGATTTTTGTATTCACAAATGGGAATTATTATACATGAATGGGATTGTCAATAAAAATATGAAAGGAAGGTTTTACTGTATGCAGAGTTTCACAAGGAATTCAAAAATGTTAAAATATACAGGGTGCTCTATTTAAAATAACAAAGTTGTTATGCATTTCCGGATACATTGAGTTTGATATCATTTTTTACTTGCTTGGGTCTTCTTAGAAGGGGATGAGCAATAGAGGAGTTCAGTCTAAGGTCAGTGTGGCCAACAGAAAGTGGTTTTTCTGACAAGCTTTCACACCAATGCTTATAAGAGTTTGTCAGCATACAAATATTTTCAAGTAGTAGGCATATTTTCTAGTCTCACACTGAATTATTTATAATTAATCACAATACAATAAAGAACTGAACCTTTAGATTAAAGAAGACCACAGAAGATGAGTAAATTGACCGAACTAAACAGATTTCACATACAATAATAGCATAACAAAAGATTTGTGTGTCTACCAGCGGCCATTTAGAATATTATTTGACAGCATCTTGGATAGGTCTATTGTCAAAATCAGTTTCGAGGTTAGCTGTCAAAAATCAGGGAAGCAGCTTTGCAAAATTCCACCGAAGCACCGGTCTATATTTGTCAAATTCGTAGTCTAATGACTGCCCATTAATCATCTTTTTTTCTTTTGAATCAAGTGGATTGTGCTACAGAGTAAAACAACAATTTTGGAACAGGAAAGAAACATCTTTTTCTGTGGTATCATAGCGCAAAAATCTTATGTTTTGAATGGTAGACCTTAACTGTCATTCTTGTCAGAAGAAACCACTTTTTGTTGGCCACACTGACCTTAGACTGAACTCATCTATTATACAACAGTAATCAGAATAAATATTCAACGCGTAAGACGCTGAACTACAATTTTCTATCTATTGTTTTGTTCCATTGAAACACATTTTTACGATTTGTCGATATACCTATTTATTATAGTCTATTCTAGTCAATTTTTAACGGTATCGTAAAACAATAACGATTTACAAACATCCACCGCGGTTTTAAAAATAGTCGAACAGCATAAATCAAAATCATTCACTTTAGACGTTTCCAAAAAAGCTTTTTTTATCGCGTCGTTCATCTAGGAAAACCAAGACATGATGTATCATCATACATCCCTTAAATTAATGGAAAAGAGGTAAAGCAGCTGTGACCGCAGATTAAACTGTAACAGAACAGCTGGTGATATTTTTCAACCGCTATATGCCTTTCCTCGATAATGTTTCTTCCTGTCGAGGGTGTGCTAAAGCCGTTATTGTCGATAAGGACGTGTGCTTCAACAATACAGGACTGTCTCCGTTTTTATTTAAAAAAAAATATTAAACCATAAATAACCTACCAAGTTTTTTTATAGTATAATATACAATAATATGTTCCCCCCAAATATGGTTTTAAATGAAACTAACTGTTTCTAAATGACTCCACAATATATTTGAAAAAATGTGTAAATTGCAAGTAAATTATTGACAATTGTTTCGATAAATATATCATCGTCAGAATGACAGAAGTTACTTTTCACATGATGTATACTTGATATTTGATATATATTTGGCTAGTCCAAATAGTGCCTATCTAGTGATTGACTTAATATATATGAATAGAAGAAAGAAGAAGATTTTACAAATAGTAGCTTTGATATTATATGGAAAAATTTTTTATTATTAATTTTAGAAAAAAAAGTTATTCTTCATAAAAAGTTCTGCATTATCTAAAACCTAGAATACAGTCATCAAATATCAAAATTTTTTAGTCGTATACGAGGTTTGTCAAAAAATATTAGTTTCACTCAAGAGTAAAGTACCTTTAAATTTGACAATATCGAAAAATGTTGGATATTTCGAAGCATTGTGTTACCTTTTATTTATTTAAAATAATAAGGCAACATAAATTGCAACGGCGACTTAACGTGGAGAGCACCTCAGGTGTGAATTCGGAGACCAAACTAATATCAGTTCAGGGAGTAGTCTTACCGGTTCGCGGGTAATCCTACTTTATTTAAGTTATTGAAGTTATATTGAAGTTATATTGAAGTTATAGAGATAATAGATGAAATTAAGAAACCAAATAAATTTAATAAGTTACTAGGGGGACATATTGTATATAGAATAGTGAGACACAATAAAATTATCAGAAGACAATTTTGTATAAATTGAACTCATACGTAAATATAGAACTTAACCTTGCACTATATTTCCGATCCAATTATTTATTTTAGGAACACTTACTGAGTATCTCAAAAAGTATGGACATTAGAAAAAAAAGTTTCAAACAAAAGTTGTAGGAAATAAATTGATGTTTAAAAATGGATGGATACATTTTATTGATTAATCCAATATTTCAAGAGTTATCCGCCGAGATAGAAGAGCCGGTCAATTAATTGGGGCATAAATCATAAACGATAAGTTTTACAAAAAAAAGTTTGTGGAAACAAAAGGTGTGAAATTATATTCTCTACAATAATGATCTAAATAACTTTAGCCCTGAAATGCATAGTTCCCGAGATATCGGTAAAAAACGTTTTTTCAAAATTGTGCCTAAAGCTCCACTGGCACCTAGTGTTTGTAGTTTTTGCTTAGTAGTAGTTTTTTTGAATACCCTGTATATTTTAGTACTTTAAATATATTTTCTAACCAA
>CAJUYG010008070.1:0-10207 GCA_910591675.1 Galerucella calmariensis | reverse complement strand
ATATATACAGATGGTTCAAAAATGAAAGAAGGCTCAGGCTGTGGAGCTTACTCGAGAGCACTGAGCCTCAAGATTAAGTGGGGAATGGGAAACAATACCAGCGTGGTTCAAACAGAACTGGCTGGTATCTCAATTGCCACAAAAGAACTAACCAGAAGAGGAATTTCTGGCAAAACCATAATAATCTGCACTGATAGTAGACAAGCCGTATTAGCCTTGAACAGACAACGTGTTATATCGAGGCTAGTACTAGAGTGCCACCAAGATTTAGCTGACGTCTTGGCAGATAGCAACATTATCCTGAGGTGGGTTAAAGGGCACGACAGGAATAAAGGAAATCGCATTGCTGATTCTTTAGCCAGGGAAGCCGCTCGACTGAAAATTCTAAAGGACCCAGTGACACCTACGGCCTAACGACTCCGACAATTGCGGAACTAGCCAAACGTTACACCCATGCTCAATCCCTTAAGAGATGGGATGGAATCAAAGGATGCAGTTTTGCCAGGATCACCCTGGGCGACCCTCGGAAGCTGGCGCCGAAGAAATATTTGGCGATGACCAGGAAAAACCTACGTTTAACAGTAGGATTTCTGACTGGTCACTGTCAACTAAGTGAACACCTCCATACTATGGGGCTAGTGGACACACCTCTATGCAGGATGTGTGAACAGGAAGATGAAACTGTCAGGCATGTCTTATACGAGTGTCCGGAGTTATCGTCAATAAGAGAGTGTGTGTTCGGTGAGTCTTGGCCTACACCTGCCGATATAAAGGAGATGTCTCCCAGTGACCTGTCCACCTTCCTGAGAAGGACAGGATGGACAATGACCTAGGAGGACAACTCCTCGGGAGGATGTACAATGGGTCACATGTGGCCTAAGTGCTGTGAGCCTACACACTCACCCTTCCTACTCTACAGATACAGATGCACTCAACTCACCTTTTCAACAAAATATTCATTTTAGAATCAAATTGAAAATTGATAATAATAATTTATATCTTATTGTGGAATAATGTCAACGTATTTGAAATAAATCTTTAAAATGAACAGAGAGGCCACACATTGATTCACAGAGCCGGTTCAATAAATTTGGAATATATAGTTAATCTTAATTATAATTCACCCTGTATGTAACGGAAACACAATGGTTGTGTAATTCAAAATACATATCACAGGCCTTTCAAATGGGCCGTCGTATACAGGATATTGTCGATTGATCGTTTTTGCAATTTTCCCCAATACTCATTGGGGATGGATAATTGCGAACAAAATTATTGTTTGGACTTTTTCAGATGGTTAAAGTAGAATAAAACTAAGCAAACCAAAAAAAAATTAATTCCAAAATTCCTTTTATAAACATACTTATCCTCTTCATACTCGTACTTTGAGATAAATCAAATGTTATATTCAAAACAAATTTGTCATTGGCATTAATAATGTGTACGAATCCTATTGAATAAACTTCTGCTTATATTCAGCTACAGAACTTCTCGACAGCCAACTTATCATCAATCATAGGGCATATTTGTTAATAAGGTCTGCTGCGTTACACCAGCTCATGGGTGTTTCCATCAACAAACAATATGAATACAATTACTGGAGGAAAAAAAGCAACCTGCCACACAATTCCCATTTATTTTGTTTAAGAAATCCTACACCCAAAATATATGGGATGTTAGGGGACTGGCAGGTAGAGATTTGAAAAATCTGGTGAGCATGTTTACATCTCCAGCGTTGTCATACCTTTTCGAATTATTTGATACTTGTTTCATTGAATTGTATTTTCAAATTGTTAATATCTATACATTATGAGCGCTGCAAAAATGATAACCGGAATGTACATCAAAAATTAGTTAGTGTCTAAGATAATTTTAAATACTCACATGGTAGTTTTTCATCTATATAAATATGCATTCCAATGTCTCAGACTTAGACTTTTTGAATTTATACAATTAATTATGAAACATTCAATTTAATTCAATTCAATTCAATTCTAATAATATATTGTGGTTTTCAATTCGATCATTGGTAGATTTTGTGCATTTATTGCTCTCGGAGTTGACGAAATTATTTTCACCCAATAACCTTTAAAAGGAAACGGGTTATTTTATGTGAAATATATTATTGAGTAAACCATCATTAAGGAGCACCACATTGCGTTGCATTACATGAATTATCATGTGATATGCTAATAAATATCATAATTAATGTTATGTTGACTTGAAGTTAAACTACCTTATAAAAATAATTTTCCAGAGTATTTTAAAAATTATTGGTCTGTAATTTTTAGCGTGTTATCTTCCTTGTACAATTAATTGTTCGGGACATATTTTATCTGTACACATTTAAAATGTTGAAATTTTCATCAGCTCCCTGCAAAAACTGAGGAAATTTTGGAAGTGGCTGTTACAGTGAATAGTGAGTTCTTAATTTTGAACTTCCGGTTCAACCGATAACAATTTTAAAGTTTGTGATGGAACCTTTGTTTTGAATAAAGTATTGTATTACGAATACAAAAAATCGGATGCGATATTTTTTATTCCAATCCCAACCGAGATACATAAAAATTATCTGAACAAAGGAAGAAGCAAGTGGAATCTAATAGCCTATCAAATGAATTAGTACAGTCTAAGCCAAAATCGAAGGTATCGTGATGCATATTCAAACCGTTTATATCCAATGAATTTCTCTGAATTTCTCGAGCTTACTCTTTTGTCTGTTTGCATGAACCTTGTACTCCAAATAAACCCATGCAAAGAAAATCCAATGGATTGGGAACAACACTTCGCGCAGGCCACTCGTAAATACCAATTGTTGCAATATGACACAACATGACACATCTAACCGATGTCAAGCAATGCGAACAGAATGAGGTGGTGCCCGTTCTGTTAAAATTAAATATTTTTCGGAAACTGTTGCCGGTTGAGTTACTTGTGGTCATTTGTGGATCCCAAAGCTCATAATATCTCCCACCGTTCCAATTTCCTCGTAAGAGAAAAGGTCACACTATTACTACCGGCGCAAACGTTACATTCTTGGAGATGTAGCAAATGAGGAATACTTTGCGATCAGCTTAAGAAATTCTACCGTGTTTGTAATTGGCTCCACACATTTGCCCATCACTTCAACGATTTTTGCATATATTTTGTTTGTTTTTTTATTGTTATAATGTTATGTACTGGCTTCAATGCTTTTGATAATTGTATCAAGTATTTGATTTCCTTTTGTTAATAGTTTTTGGAGGACAGGTACTTTTTTATAGCAGAAAACTCTTAATGTATTCTCAGGAAGTATTTCTCTATCTTGGGTTCCAATAAATCAATTGGCAATAAAAAATGTGTTTCGATCATTTTATTTTTCCAAAACTGGCAATAAAAATGTTAAGCTGTTGTGACATTGGAAAAGTTTGTGATTTTCAGTAAGGATATTCCCGATTGGCAAACCATTATACTTTGAACAAAGTTATTCTGGAAAAATATGAAATGAGAAAGAATCACTTAAGATGGTACCATTCTCGATGCAATTTTTTCTGCTTGAATAATAGCATGAGAAAAAGAGCTGGTAGATAGTGAATGTACCTCCTCCCCCAAAGAGAGGAAAAAATGTTACTCACTTAACAATTAAAAAGTATTCAATTTAACAAGTTTCATCCACTTGCTCAAAGTTAGATTTATTATTACGTTGAAGCCAATATTTCCCATTTTTCTTCTTATATAAATGAAATCAACTATCAATTTTCAGCTAATAAATGAAGCTATTCAATTAGTCTACTGAACACTATTTTTTCTGGATAGAACACACACTTCTCAACTATTCACTTGCCAAGCTTTGCATTTCACACCGCACAAACTCATAGAGTCTTCTTCTCTCCAATCATCGGAAAAGAAGTTGGTGATCCAGTGATGAAGAGCTTCTCCTATGTGATGAAGCTGAATCTGGTCCTCATGGCATATGATGTTTTATTCTGGAAGGTCTATATTATTCTAATGCTATTTTCTTTGGTACAGTCCATATTTTTATTATTATATAAAAACAGGCTCGAGCACTAAGCTAAGAATCAGGATTCTGCTCCGTATAACCAACAACATGGAGTTTCTCCCAAGGACTGTACTGCCGGTATTTTGAGTTCAATTCTTATTTTCATTTCACTTGCTATTTCCATTTCAATTTGGATTCACCCTCAAATGAAACTAAACGTCGTAAAACGTAGTAGTTGTCTGCAGTAGGTAGGTTAGGTCTCCAGTGGTGAGATATGTGGAAGTATTTGCAATTACTTACAAAGGCGTTACAGTTCTCTTTAAACTAGCAGTTTGAGAGGTATCGGGGCTCTCTAGGTAACGACATTCTCGCGCGATCAGAGTGCTCATACCCTGGTGTCCATCCCAAATTTGAGTTTGCGCACTATACAGTACTTGAAACGATTCCAAAATAATTTATAAATGCCATAACAAACCTAATGATTATGGTCTTGTGTATTATTCGCTTCAGTTTTTTTATTGGTTGTAGAGAAATTGGCTTATATGATTAGTGATCTGATGCACGCTCTCCTAGTTCTGCTTACTTGATCACTTCTGCATCTTTCCAGCTGAGAAGTGATTGTTTTATTTTAAGTGATTCATTAAATAGTTATGTCATCTTCAGTATTTCTTTGCTTGGAAGGCTTTGTAAATATCACCTGTGATAAAGTTAAAACCTAGTGCTTTCGCAAGAATCATATTACCTTTTATATTTCTTGGAGTCTCTTTTGGTATGAATAGTAAGATTCATCATTTTAAAATTCTCCTAATGGAATAAATATTATTTACTGGTAGTGTGTTGGGTGTGGATACCTCGGGTGAGTGCTCTGCAAGTATTATTATTATCCTTGGTTCATTCTCCTCATTCGATTGTATAGAAAAGAATGGTCAAAAAGAGTAATCTGTCTCTTGATCTGGGTTCAAGTCTCTTGGATAATATATCATTGTAACTAGGTACGCTTACCTTTTCTATTTCTTTTCTCAAAAGTGTGGACTCTATTGTTTAAAATCGTTCAGCTATCTCCGTCTGGTTTTTCTTCGACTGGTGCTCCAATTTTATTTGGACAACTTATAATATCCTTTTGTAATTTTCATGTTTATAGAAAGCAAAAAGCAATATACGGAATCTTTCCGATGACCTTTTTCAACAAGATCGAATGCGAGAACCTGACAACGTCGCATTTTACTGTAAAACAGGTGGCGTGTTAAACTACCAGATTCAACCGTTTATGGGCGGGGGCTGGGGTGAAAAAACGTGTTGGCTTTTGAAGACGAATTCAATGAATTGTGATAATATTTCCAAGAATACTGTTTTGAAGTTAAAAAGATTACAGTCACGTGGTTACTGTTGAATAACATTGTTAAAATGATTTATAACTATAATGCTTTAATACGGATACATTTTGGCACATAAAATAATAAAGATGCTGGCCAAATTAAAAAAACGTAGAATAGCTGTCGTTTCAATGATTGTATCAAAAAACCATTACGATTGTTACGTTGATAAAATTTATATTGTTTGAGATATTTCTTGGCATTTACAGAATGAACAAATGTTTCTACCTTCATGTCGATTGCTTTAAAGCACTCACCCTATTCGCCGCTGAAGAAAACAATGAATATTGGGGTTTTCGAAAAAAAAATTGATAGGCATAATACTGTATTATGCAACGATCATGTAATGATGGTTATTAATACAAAAGCATTAACCGGGATACGAAACGAGCCGTAGGCGAGTTTGGTATGGTTAATGCGATTAATAACCATCACATGAGAGTTGAATACACTATTTTTCCTGCGAACAAGAAATTTTCCTTGAATTCAACATTGCTTTTTTCTTATTCCCACCATATTTTCTCATACAAACAATAAGAATTAAAATATGAAAGCAGAATACATTTTTAAGCTCAATTCTCATACCTACAAAATAACCACTATAGTGACTATGAACTTAACTCAACTATTTACCATGAACATGAGCGAAATAAAATGTAACATTGAACAAGATGAATAATTATAAATTACATTTTAATTAATTTTGTTAAAAGGCAAATTTTAGAAACTGTCAAACATTCACAAAAAATATTGTGTCTGCCTATTAGGTTATATCTAAATCTATATTGGTACATTTTTCACTTCCATAATGGAAACCAGAGTTTAAATGAGTATCATTATGGAATTGAGAATTGGCATTTAATTAACATATTATAGTATGGGAGTAGAAAAAATATTTTCATTGGAATATTACCATTAACCTCAGTCCAGGCTCTATTGCTTCACGAAGTGAATGTTTAATCAGATGAATGTTGCAGAAGGACTATAGCTTGTTAAATGATTGTCTGGACATTCTACTGAAAGTTTAAAATAGCAATGGCTCACATACACGTATTTCAGCAACCATATAGATTATGATAGATTTCCAGTTGTATTCTCTTCAGCTGAATGTCCCCAACCCATGCTTTCCTCTTGCAGCGCAATGGTAATTTTTCCATTTGTTCGCATTGTTTAAAATAAATTGCTCTTACTAGAGCGGTTACTGAACTCAAAAATACAATTTTTGTGGTCACATCCACTATACCTAACCTATAAATAGATTTCTTCCATTTTATTGAATTGAAACTCGTAATTTTTTTGTAACAAAATTGAAGTAAAACTTCAGACCATATGCCGCTTTATGAAAATATATATTTTCGATTAACTGAGAAACAAAATAGCTAACAATTCTTCTTTTGTTCAAAATTCGACTGTGCATAATTCGCTGATAATTGTATAGTTTTTAAAACAATCATGAAAGGCTGATTATATCGACAACAATGGAATATTAAGATAGGACTTACTGGAGAAAAACGGTCCAAGATTGAGCGCAAAATTTTGCTTACTATTTTTCATGTGAAGTAAATTGATGTTCTCGGTCACTGGGGCGTTTAATTATTGATCAATCTCTGAAGGTATGCATATTTGCATTTTATGATGTATTGTATTCGAAGTATGTCCGGATGGTCATATTGAGCTCTTGTAAAAACTGAAATAATAACATATGGATATCAACATTTTAACAATTTTTAACAGGGGTGTTTGCAATCGTCTGGATCGGTGCACACGAATCCCCGTCAGGTTTCTTATATAATACACATGAGTCCCCGTCCAACACTTGCAGGTATCTCAATTCCGCACTCAAATTGCCGTCCAGTTTGTTTAATCTGTTATGTTATCGGGACTGCCCTAATAGTTTACCCTGGCGGGGTTAGGTTTGGTTAGGTTCCTTATTATTCCTGAAATAAATGTACAAATACCTTCACTATTTAATTCATCTTAAATTTCCCTAATATTTTGTGTTTATCTTGTTGCGCGCAATTCAGCTCCCAATTTTGGTGTTCTTACTAGTATTAAGGTAGGAAATTACCGATGCGCGCAACTCATCCCTGCCCAAATAAACACCTTTTAAACAGGTCAGTTTTCACCCTGACGGGAACTCGAATAACAGCTTAATGTACCCTAATTATGATAATGGTTATCCTGACGGGAATTCGTATGCGTCCGTCTGGATAGGTACATACAAGTTACATACATAAGATGTTAGTAGATGATTCAGTATGAGTGGAGATTGGCATTTTGTTCGATTCGCAGTCTTTTGACGATGACTATTTCTATTCTAGACAGGCCGGAAATGGCTGGTTTCCCAAAAAATGTAGGTTAAATTTCAATAAGGGGAATGGTTATTGAGTTCCAGTGGCTTTGCCATGATAGATTTTATTTCGATATTAGGTTTAAGGTAGCTGCCAATTTGGGTTCTTGTTGTTTGGTAGGAGAATGAAGCAGGAGAGGTGATCAGCGAGTTCGTTGCAGGTGATACCAATGTTTGAGGGTAACCCGAAGACGGGAACTATCATATATTGGGATTACTTGGAATTATGTATGTCGAATCAAGAGATGGTTGGTGAAAGTTGAGGATGATTGAATGGAATTAAAAGAATAAGTACAATATGCGAAAAAGAGTATTATAGGGTTGTGGGCAATAGTTACTGAACACACCATGAATTTTATAATCGATTAGTTCCAAGAATTTTCGAATATTTACATCGTTAATGTAAGTGAATACTGGCAATAGTATACAATTATGGATTTTGCAATAATTTCACACAACGCGTTCCCTGGACAACAGTTTTCACTTCTCTTAATGGGGGCACTGTGAGAAAACAGTGGAAAATATTGTGGAAAATTCGGTCATGAAGAAGGAGCCCCGGGAAAGTTAGATGACGCTGTTGATAATGAAGACGATATTTTCTGCGTTTGATGGGAAGACAATAATATCGTTATTCGTTTTCAAGAATATGGAGCTGTTACCTTGGAAAAGATTACTGGATATTCTGCGTTGGGAGAAAAGTGAGAACAATCGAACCCAATTATCAGCGATTCGATATATTTGGTCATTTATCGAGAAGAGAGGCGGCTTCTTCGGAATGCATGAAGAATGTATAAGTATATTTATTGGCTTCCATTCCAATACGTTATCTTATTCTCCAGAATGCCAGTCAACTTTTCCAAATGACATTTCTCAACTAGGAGAGCCTTGGCCTACACCTGCCAATAAAAAGGAGATGTCCACCTTCCTGGGAAGGACAGGAGGGACGATGACCTAGGAGGACAACTCTTCGGGAGGATGTACAGTGGGTCACATGTGGCCTAAGTGCTGTGAGCCTACACCCACCCTCTCTATTCTACAGATACCGAACCCTGGAGTTTTTTTATCCTTTCTCTCCTCCTCCTAATTTTCTCCATATATGGCTTCCCATCTCCTCAGTCCAATAAATCTTCTGAGAAAAAATTCCAGTGTCTTCAACGCTTTGATGTTTTCTCCTCGTTCATTTTCCCATCTGGTTGTTGTCTATTCATGGATTCACCAGTTGATTTTCATCCATTCGGTCGATATGTTCATTCCAATATATTATATTCCGTCGTGTTCACCTAACATTTTGTATATATGAGCTTCGAATATCGCTTATCAAAATTATAATTTGTCAGACGAATTAGCGGCAATACCAATCGGACTGGGTGGGGTGAATAATCAAAGTTCTTATTCGTTATGGTGAATGAGATACTGAACGATGTATCCCAATCGTATTCCACATCAAGATAAATATACCGTGAATGCCTTTTAAATAACACTAAACACCTATTAACTTTCTAATCCACGAACAACCAACAACTATGCATTGACACGATTCCGGAGTTTATATCAAGTGTGCTGTTAAAATTATGTTAATTACCCATTCTGCAAGATATTTGATGGTTTGAGGGGAACCTGAAGAGCTGCGTCCATATGGCCAAATACTCGTTAATAGCACAAAATTTAGATTGTAATTTGGTAAGTAGTTGCAGGTGGGTGAGTGTGAATTTGTTTTATCACCAGTAAAATCATGCTATGAACGGATACATAATTTAACTGGTTGAATCCACCTACCGTAACGTGATAAACATCAACAGCTTTTGCACGAACTTCTCATCGACACTTGGACCGCAAAATTTTATAGTGATCCAGAAATAAATAACTGCTTTTACATGATCGCCAAGCTAGGTCAAAAACATGCTTCAGCTGTCCAAATTCATCTCGAAAAAACCACAATTGTTTTTCAAGTATGAAGTATGCAATGAATCCATCAAATTCTCAGCCCAAAAGAAAGACCGAAAGCATGTTGATTTTAAATTTTTCATTGTAGGTAGAACGACATTTCATTATACCCAAACTAATATAACGTCAACGGTAGTTTTCTTATACACTACTGTATTTGGTGACATTTTTAGATGACTCCAAGCGAGCTAATCCCGCTTAAGTACGACATTTCAGGGTCTAGAGCTCCCACAGATCATTGTTGTACACAAATTTCACTATCTTGGTTGGTCCAACCGATAATTGCAACGTGTGTGGTGTTGTACTACAACAAATCGTACGACGTAGTCCAATTGTACGAAAGCGTAGCATGCTCAAAAATATGTTGTACAACTCGGTTGGATATACGACAAGTTATTATTTGGACTTGTTGATACGATTTTACTTACTGTAGTGATATTTTTCTATAAAGTTACGCGAAACAATAAAGTATTTTCACATAAACAAACAAAACGTAAATTTTTTTCAAGAGTTTAAAAATCCTGCAGTACTTTATTACTAGAATCATCCAAAAACAACGCG
>CAJUYG010008069.1:0-10208 GCA_910591675.1 Galerucella calmariensis | reverse complement strand
GATTTTTCGTTTACAACCGATCTTTTTCTCCCCGATCGAGAACACTTCATCCCTTGAAGATCGTTATCGTTACCTATTCGCTGGAGTGAATTCCGAATATATAGGGTGCTCAAGAATATGTAACAAATACCATGGAAGTATTATTACAATTATCTGTAATATTGTCGTATTTAATAAAGCGCGTTACCAATAGATATCGCAGTATAATAATTATTCTAGCGCTTTATAAGTTTTAAAATAGTTATTTACGTAACTAGTTATGAAAAGGGCGATATTGATCAACAAGCGTAGTATTTGCCAAAACGAGCGCTAGCAAGTTCTGCAAATTACGCGAGCTGAACAATGTCGGTCTCTTCATAACGTGTTCACGTACAACGTTTTATCTAATTCCGCGCTTTCATAATATTTAATAAAATCTTCAATTACAATGATAATATTAAAGTGGATTCAAATGGTGTTAGAAGTATTGTTACTATGATGTATTCACCCAGAAAATTGATTTATTTAAATAACTGTGTCCTCAATAATGTTTTGTTCAATGTTTATAAATCTTAAAATACTATTGAATTAAAATAATGGGGTAATTTTTAGTTTGAATAATAAAATAATTGTCAGTTTTGACAGTACCTAATTAATAAATTATTCTTTGAAACTCATAGGTGTTTTCGATTATTTACTTTTGGCTGCTAGTAGCAGCTCGTAGTGACTGAATTTCGTTCGTTTATTACTGGGCGTGACGCCTAGTCTTACCTTCCCCCTGCCCCTTGAGCACAAACCTAAAAGTATGAGCTTCAAGCCACGGACATTAAATATTTGACGTTTGACCGGCTTGTCGTTTATTTAAAGGTTAAGATTGTGCCGATTACGATTACCTTACTAAAAATATCTAAATATGCAAAATTATATTATCAAAATCATTATCATTGAAAACTGTTCTCCTAACAACACAGGAAATTCATTGGCATTGGCACATGACAGGTGGTTTTGAGGATCCTTAAAAATCGTGTTGGTTCTGCTCAGAAGTCGTTACGACTGAGGCGTCGCGAACAAGTCCTTGAAGCCCAAATAAACGAAAGCAACACATGTACAGTTGTCAGAACCAAACATGAGCCCCGGAAAATATGCGAACTAAAATCGCAAGCAGCCAATCAAGAGCCAATGTTAACGATTGTCCATTAGTAATTGTTAAATATAATCGAATTAATATGACCGAGTGATTTCATCAACATACATCATCTTATTCATTCTGTATCAATGTTGTCAATGCTAAGATGATTATCCGATTTTTAAACAATTTCACTAATTTGGATCCAATAGTTTTTCGAATATTCTGTAGAATGGATATATGAAATGGCTATTGACTTTTGGTAATTTTGACAAATTATGATAATTTAAATAGTAAGTTCGGGTAATTTTCATTTTTGCATCGGCAACACCGGACTATAACCAGTTCATATTTTGTTGCTTGTTGACTTTGGAGTGTAATTCAATATATAAATCCCAAATACGCCGAAACCGGCCTACATGTTATTTTGTCCCTTCTAATTGCAAACCAGAATGGTAGGTGTTTAATATCTTGTAGATATACCAACCCCGTTTGACTTTGAAATGTAATTCAATATCCGTCGGAGTCTACAGCCCAGAAGGTAGTTGTGGCTTCTTGGTTGAACAGTCCACTGTCTTTGAAAAAAATATTTTCCAAAACTCATAACTCGTTAGAATATTTATTATTCTGTGAGTTCTATAAATACCATGGAGTTTTTATTATTGGTATGTATGTATGTATGTATGTGTGATTTTTGGGGTGACATTCACTGAGACCTAAAAGGTCTATTGTGCCCCCTTACTTCTACTCAGTTTCTGAGGAGAGTCTCAGAAACTAGTAGTTCCTTTAGTCCTATTTCCCGGAGGAATTTTAGGATGTCTGCAGGCTTCAACTTAGGCAAATGTTCCTCTTCTATCCAGTAATCTCCCAGGTGCTGTGCTCTAGGATTCTGGAGTACTGTGCAGTTGGAAAGTATGTGGTATAAAGTTAGTTAATTGTTAGCTGTCAGGAACTATTTATCTCCAATTTTAGATGCTAGCATTTGAACTTTCAGTGCTTCCAACAGGGTGTTGTATGTATGCACGTATATCTTTGTTTCAATGGGAAGATGAATACTCAAACTACGCAAATTGGGACTTGCAGTCTTTGTAATCGAAATATTGAGGGTTTTCTCGATTCTGCTGATTATTTTGTAGAGTCATAACTAACGAATTACATCGTATATATTTATTAGCACTGAACTTCTATATACTGAAACGAAAATATTAGACGATAGACAATTATATTTCAAAAAAAGGTATTAGAACAACATAAACTTAAATCATATCTGCTAATTCAAACTAACAATTACACGACAAGAAACAAACATACTCACATGAATCCAGCAATGGAAAAAACAGCCCGATAAAGAAGCTTCTTATTTCTTGGACCTCCGCTATATAGTGCTTATACCCCAGAAAATTAGAAGTAAATCTCCTGTAAATGTTTTAATTTTAAAATTACATGAATGTATCACCAAAACTTTGGCAAGTTTATCTGAAACCGTGGAAGGAATGCAGTCGAAAACATTCGACATTGCCACATTTAACTATGAAAAAACTGAAGTGCTTACTATGTAGTGATAATAATTAGAAAAGGGTCTTTTTATTATCAACAATATTAAAAATATGATTAAACGTTAATTTTATAATGTACTTGTTTCCTTGGATTTATTCTATTAACATTATTTTTCCAATTTATGAATATTCAAAGATGAACACTTTTCCAAATATGTTATGGGCTTTTTGAAGCTCTGGCAGCGTTGTACGAAAACCATAATGACCACACCCTCGAATTACATAATTGGTGATTTGTATCGACCAGCTGACTTCTTATTGGCAAGCGCGTGCGTGAGATCTTCCCTCTCACTTCGTCAGTCGACTGATATTGATTTATCCAGTGGCGTTATACCTTTGTATTTTCAGTTTTACTTGGTAAAATAGGTACCGTACGCCATTTGTAC
Source organism: Galerucella calmariensis (assembly GCA_910591675.1). Classification (NCBI taxonomy): domain Eukaryota; kingdom Metazoa; phylum Arthropoda; class Insecta; order Coleoptera; family Chrysomelidae; genus Galerucella; species Galerucella calmariensis. The sequence goes on along the minus strand of CAJUYG010008069.1, from coordinate 7,161 downwards.
GTTTGACAGATAGGCGCCATGTTTTTCCTCGTCTCTTACCGATCCCGTATAGCTTCAGATAAACTTGCCAAACTATAGACACTCTACTCACGACCGTATCGAAAACAATTACTAAAAATGTTTCTGTCAATTTCTATTTTATGAATCTCCAATTACATTATAATTTTTTTCTAATTATTTATTACTTGCTAACATTTATTTGTCACCTAGCATAAATTTTATATTATTGATATTTTATCCTTGCAAACAAGCCTTGTAGGCTAGGCATGTGTACCGATATATTTATTTCGCATAGTCGTTTCCATATTTGGAATAGGTACATTTTTCTCCATTACAGCCAATTGAATCAATAACAATCAATTCCCAGGTCTACCTTATTGGAATGTTGAATGCGATTGTGTCCATGAATACTTTTTTTCTTTTTGAAAACTGAACCAAAAAGTACAATTCTAGTACTCAAATGAACTTGAATGGAATTCTCGAAATGAAAACTAAAAATATCATCTCATAAACGTTATACAAGCATTGTTTTTATATGCGAAACGCTTCCTACCGTTGACGAATATAACTACCTACTGCATGGGCCATAGAATGCTTTGCATAACCACTGTAAAATACAATACAATACTAAATCATGAACGTTCACTTAAAAACTGAAAACTAAATATGAAATAAGTTTTAATAATATAGAGATATTGCAAGCACAGCTGTAATTACCGTAAAACGTTATTTTCTTACGTTTATATCGTATAACAGTGATGAACTTTGCAATAAAAACTAGAGTAATCGCATAACAAAAGTTGCTACGTTACATTCTTCTTTTTTCTATTAATTTAACGTTGAGATTTTCCGTTTTTATTTCCTTTACATACCACGAAATTAACCTGCTGGTGCTGACAATAAAATAATACATATATATATATATATATATATATGTATGTAAATCGTAAAGTATGGGGACATTTTTGTAGACCAATTGATCAGTTTGGGGACAACTGTTGACTTTGGGGTCAGTCCTCAAATTTTTATCTTGAGAATTGGTTAGTTTGAGGACGTGTCCCCAAACTTTTTCAAGAGGAGGAATAATGGTTAGTTTGAGGACATTTTAAAAAAATAGTTTGTTTTTATGTTTTTGAAATACTTTTTAAATTCCTTATAGTTTCTATGAGCAAAAAAAGTTAGGAAGGTATGGAATTGACTCATTTTATGAATCGCAGTAGGTATTTAAAACCTGTTTCGAGTGCAAAGAGAGATTATGTTTTATTACTACTATTTTCTCCGTACGCATTTGTGCTCATTTTAATCAATTGAACTGTGACATACTTCTCTCCTTATGTAATGGGTTATTCGAGATATAAACTCTCAATATTGGTGAAAAGAATTGAAAATGGAACATGTTGATTGAATCATTTTAATCTGATTCGGGTAAATTTTTATAAATTTTAGTAGGTATAACCTTCAAAGGAGGGGAAAAGTGTCCTCCTCAGGTTGAATAAAGTGAAGTGGAGGACGAAAGGCGTTAAAATCTCGGTTTTCGATGTTCAAGCACGAATTTTGGCTAAAAGAGAGTTCATATAAAAAAAGTATAGCGTAAGATTTGTAGAAAATTGGAAAATCTTCAACTTGAAAATGCTGCTAGTTTAAATGAGCTAGGAAATTCTGATTGGGCTAATTTTTCCGTTTTCGTTCAGGGTGCAGGGACTTGGTCTATCGGTTATTGAAAATGGTCCGGTGTAATATATTCCAACATGTTGAAATGGGAATGCGGGAATAATTCTTTCATTGGGCAACGGGCCAATTTGTACCTTATTATCAGGTGGCTTGTGACGAATACAAGTGATGCATTTTCTTAAAGTTTGTTTTGCTAATATCTTACCTTTTATTGGCCAATAATGTTGCCGAACAAGGGATAATAGTGACTGTGGTCCTGGATGTAGGTATTTATGATAGTGGTCAAAAAATAACAAAGTCAATGGATGCCCTTGTGGAGAAAGAATAGGTTGTCGTTTATCTATTGGTTAATCAAAATATTTTAATCTTCCTCCCACACGAATTAATTGACTATCATCAATAAAAGGAATAAAATGAAAAAGTTTGGATTTTTTATCAATATATTTGCTATTTATCAATTGATGATATTCATTGCTCCATCTTCCAACAAATTCTGTAATTAAATTGAAGATATTAAAAGTTTTAAGCACAACGTGGGATTACTTTTTCATTTTTGGTACATCTGAATTTTTTAAACAATAATTTGGCCAAATATTACATAAACAAAGTTTTTCAGAAGTTATGCCTCTTGAGGCTAAGTCGGCAGGATTTTTAATGAATTTGACATAATTCCAATTATCAACATTCGTTGGTGTTTGAAGTTTTGATATTCTATTGGCGACAAAAGTTTCTAACAAATTTGGTTCGGTTTTTAACCAATAAAGAACGACTTGAGAATCCGACCAATAAAACACTGTCATATTACTATTTATTGTATCATGTATTTGGTCTACTAATTGAGCACCTAATAGGGCGGCACATAGTTATAATCGTGGATTCACAATTAACTTAAAAAGCACGAAGAAAAATAGAATGCTATTCTGGAAATTTGTACTGTTGTACAAAATAGTAAAACGTGATATATTCTATTCTTTCATGGTGTTTATTATTTTGAAATGTTGGTGAAACTCTTCTACTTTTCATCCAACACTATTTTATCAGGGAGATAATTTTTAAACGAATCAGCGGAATTGATTTTGCAGCATATATCGTTGGAAGGGACTTTTCTGGTTTATCTGCTGATAGGCTAAAAATCTTAGACCATTTCTGAGTCAAAAATAGTAATTTAGTTTCTGTATGTAATGCGATAGGTCCATTATAGGTAATTCAAGCAATGCTCATGGTTTCATATGAAATGTTTGCAGAAAGTTACATACATTTCAAGTGGCGCTACTTTGCAGCTCATGCAATACTACGGTTTTTGTTATATTTATCAGGTAGACCAGAAAAACTTTTTAAAACGCAGATTTATTTGGCATAACAGTTTGGTAATTACTATATTCCATATTTTCCTATACGACGTTTCAGAGTAAAAGTGTTGGATATAGTATATTACGTAACGAGTGCGGAAAGTGACATTTTTCACACGAGTGGGAAACTCCTACGAGTGTAAACAATCACTTTCGCACAAGTAATGTACACTATTTTTCCTACGACCTCGCGATAATTGTAACAAAATATTGTTTTTGCGCGATCGATCTTTTTTGTTTATTTACAGCATCAGTTGTCAGGTCGGTAGGTTGTGTTTACTGGTTTCTAAGTCTAACACGTCGGTAAGTGATTTAAGTAAATTACTTACCGACGTCTTAGCCCTACATACATTTAAGTGGTCCTACGTCTTAGCCCTAAATACATTTAAGTGGTCCTAAATAATATATTACTTCATTCATTACACAAAAGGAACAAAAAAAATAAGAAGATTGATATTTTTTAATAAACAGAATCGAACAGAACAATATAAAAAGAAATAAATAGCCTGAAAACAATTCCACCAAAATGCAAATTATATTTTAAACTGATCGAGAAGTATAAATGTCACTTTTGACATTTCGTTCATTTCGAAGAAATTTAAATTATTTTATTCGAAATTCGAATATTTCAATACGATCGCGCAAAAAATGGTATAAGCATTTCGAACGTTAAGGGTAATACCGGTATCCAGCAAAAAAACATTGCTGTCGACCGGTAAACAACCCTTACCGTTCTTGATACTTAATATACTATTAATGTAATGGTTTTTCAAAAATAATGTTGACATCGGTGAGTGCGGAAATGAAATGAGTGAAATTCACTTTGCAATGAGTTATGTACACCATTTTTCCTACGGCCAAAAATATTTAAAAAGTACCTTAGATTTTTCGCTACGATCAGTATCAACTTCCATTATAATGAAAAACCGAGACTAACACTTTTTATTTCTAGTTTATCTCACAATTATAATTCGTTTACACTTTTATGTGATAAATATTTCACTTACACTTCACAAAAACTATTTCTATGCTTTGTGTTATAATTTGAGAATTTTGATTGAGCCTACTTTATTATTTTTCCCTTTTATAATTTATTATAGTATATATTTTTCACGATCACGCGATAAATTTACAAAGTATGATGGTTTTATTTATTTGAAAACATCAATAACTGTAGGTACCTCTACCTACAACATATATGATTATTTTTAAAATAATCAGTTTGTAGTGCAAAATATTTTCAAAATAACGCAGAAGACATTTTAATTCTTCGTAATTTGATTTTTTTAAATTCCTACAGCCATACTATAGATATACCCAAAATAAGAACATTTGACAGCTATCCGCGTTATGACAATACGGAGAATGCTGGAATAGACCGCGATTCGATTTCCGGCCGTACCTAGTTGTTTTTTTTGGCGAATCTTAATAATTTTTGAACAGATTTTGTGTTTTGTGCTATATTTGTAGTTATTACGTAGGTAAATTTAAATAAGAAAACCACGTTAATCGAATTCATGCGAACCGTGCAATATGATATCACACTAGGGTGATATCATAGCGCACGGTTCGCGTCACTAAATGATATGAGAAACTTCAAGCCAGAGTAGATAGTGCGATATATGTTAATTTCCTATATAGTCGTAGGAAATAGTTATTTTCCTAACAAGTGCGGAAAGTGATACTTTCACACACCGGACTGCAGTTGACCCGTACGACGCGGAGCGGAGTTCGGGTAAGCGGTCAAGGGCGGGAACGACACTACGCATGAGTTGAGGACATTATTCTTTCTACGACCGTATATACAAAAAAGAATACCAACCCATTTTTCTAAAATTATCTCATACATACATATACAAAACTTTAACTAAAAACTACTAATAATTACAAATATTAATATTGAAAACACAATTTGTTGCATTCTGTGAATTACTTAAAATTGCCGGTCCAGTGGAGTTATTTGCTGTTAACTGGTAAGTAGATGACTGTTGTAACAATAGTTATAACTTCCGGAGTAAAAAATTATCTAATGAGCTTAAAATTTGCATAAATTCACTTTTCCGCACTTTCAAAACTAAAATGCGTACGGGAAAATGGGTTAAAACGCACGGTCGTAGAAAAAAGATTATGTACAATTTCACTTATAATTAAAAGAAAATCCTATTATACCATTACTGGAAAAAAATGGAAAATATCATGTTTAACTATTTTGTGCATCAATTACGCCTCTTGCCAGTCTATTGGTGAACCTGAGAATAAAATAACTTCCAGAGATCTCTGTCATTTTTATCCAACAATTCTTTTTCCGGAAGTTGTTCAATAAATAGATTTATAGATTGGCCTTATTCTGTACAATTATCCGTAACAGCTGTAAATTTAACATCGATGTAGTTAAAATCGCCATGTTAAATCAAATTCAACAGCGCGGTGGAAAATCATATTCTGAACCACCCGATGTAAAAAGATTATTGAGAGCGCATTATTACATCGTAGCCAACTTTACTCATATTATGTTGTGTAGTAGAATTCGCCTAATTTTTAAGTTATTGGTCCAATTATGAAGGAGCCAGAAAGCAGAAGACTTTTTTAGTGGGATTATTTATTTATCATTTTTATTTAAAAAATGTATGGCGTTTGCATTTCCTAGATTTTTTAAATGTGGCTCTAAGTATCAAATTAATTTCTTTATTTAGCCTGTAATAGGCAATGAAAAGGTCTTACGGTATATCAAACGGATTTTTCTTTCTATACGTATATAATTCCTAAAAAAATATTTCAATTTATAAATTAGGCTTATTTTTTTGTTTCGATATTGCTAATACACACCGTCCCGAAAATGGGATGATATTGATGTTCATTTTGACTCATTTCATGAAAATTTACAATTCAACTTATAACAAACAGTGTTGAAACACTCCTAACGTCGAATAGTTTGGTCGGCGTTATCTTAACAGCGAAAATGTTATTATACATCGATGTAAGTTACATCAAAAGCGTACAGAATAGCTTTTTCGTAACATCTCTCAACCTTGAAGATTTACAGCACTGTTACCGCTAACATTTTTGTACAGAATAAGCCCATTTTAGAGATATGACAGCTACATATCTCAGTTAGACATTAGCATTCACGTTAAATGCATATGGGTTTATTTGATTGTATGATAATTTTTATTTTTTTACAGAAAAATAGTGGAATTTCACAATTTTCAAGTAATTTGTAAACTCTTTGTTTGAATCAAATAAAATGATTCTTGCCACAATATTTTTTAATTAACATCTAGTCAGCGAAAGTAGCTTTTTGTAATTTTCCAGAATTGATAAAATTAACATCTACACTTTGTTTCTTTGTACTCAAACAGGTCAGCATTTGATACAGTTTCTAATTCTTTTACCAAATTATTAAAATTGATCATCTTATTATTCGACTAGAGTACTAAGCTATTTATGGACGTTCTTCTAAAATTCCTCAGGGAAATAGGACTTGAGGAGATACTAGTCTCTGAGACATTCCTCAGGAACTAAGTAGATCTTCCAGGTCTCAGTGAATGTCACACCATCATACATACATTTATGGACGCTTTTTTATAAGAAATTATGTAAGATGCTACAAATTTTCTATAGTTGAATCTATCCCAAATATTTATAATTTGATGATCATTTGATTTAACGATATCATGACTGAATTAACAACACCTGAGAAAAAAATTAGAAAAACGATAGGTCTTTATTTGTGAGGAAAACAAGAAAGTGACCACGCCCAATTGAAAAACACTATTTGCTTATTATCTACAGTAAAAAAGGTTTGGGCAGTATGTTGTTTTTTCGATTACAACAGCGCGTAAATAGAAAAAAAGAAAATCGCAAAGTTCGTTTTTTACGAAATACGTCCAGTACCACCCTGTTATTTTGGATATCAATATGAGGGCGGGGTGGATGATATTATGTGAGTAATGAATTATATAATGAGCCATTTAATAATACGGGTATGAGAATAATGTTTTTGTTTAAAAAAATGTCTATGTGCTATTATATCTCATGAAAAATTGGAGTCCCCGAACTTCACAGTATATTGCAAACTTCCAGAAAAACGAACATTTTCCAAAATTTTCATATTTATATTGATTGTAACGTGAATGTATAC
>CAJUYG010008068.1:0-10209 GCA_910591675.1 Galerucella calmariensis | reverse complement strand
TTCCAGCGTATTGTACCATGTAAAATTGACGGCATAATAAAATATGTCATCTTTGAATTATATAGTATTAAAACAGCTGAATTTTAGGTTGTATAAAATGACCACCCCCCCCCCCCGAGGGGTAAAAATCCGGTTTTGATTTGCGATTTCTGTCCGCATGTACCACCCTTTTTTGACGGCATACATGAATTATGCTTTTTAAAGGAAATTCAAAGGTAACTGAATCAACGCCGTCAAGTATTCGAATAACTGAGGAGGGGGGGGGGTAAATTCGCCGATTTAAAAAAATTTTTCTGCCTGTAGGTACCGCTATTTTTTGACGGCACAGAGTTTAAGAGCATTCTTTTTCCATTTCCTCTTTAACGAGAATAGTGCCGTCATGTATAAAGTAATCGAAAAGTACCCCCTTTTTTCCTACACTTCAACTCACCTGTGCACTCACCTGTACCGCGGAAATTTGACGGCACAGTGCCTAAACTTTGTTTCTCGAACAGTACTTCAAGATTATATGTGATTCGTAGTGTATAAAATCACCCCCTGAAAATTTGCTCGGGCTTGTAGTCTACATCTAATAGTATATGTTTTCACAAGTAATTTACATTTTGAAAATTTGGAAAATCTGTGGTAAAAGCTGATACATTTTTTTTCGAAAAATCCATTTTTCGGTCGATTTTTGACTTGCCGATAACTTGAAGACAAAGCATTTTTCGAAAAAATATCAAGAATCAATAAGTGTTTATTTTTATCCGTTTCACCTTAGGAAATGATTAGCGTAACGATTTTTTAATTTTCCGTAATTTTGCAAGTTTTTTGTTAATAACAAATGACTGACCATCGGGACAAAAAAGTGTTTTAATGTTTTTTGTTCCTAATAATATAATTAATCGATCCCAATTGGTTTTTTCCTTGCGTTTTGTAGTGGTCGGTTAACTCGTTTTTTGTGCATCTTTTTAGGGGTGCACCGCTCGCCTATAAACATTGATAGTTAACAGTATATGGAAGAGCTGACTTGGCTGCAAAAAAGCAGTCCATGCGGAAGAGCTGACTTGGCTGCAAAAAAAGCAGTCCAAGCAGAAGAGCTTGCCTTCATACAAAACTCGGAAAATCTTAAAAAAGACATCAAGTAGAAAATTATTATTAAATGGCAGATAGACTGGCAACTTGATAATGATGTTTAAGATGTTTAAGAAAAACACGGCCAAAAGTTTAACAAACAAAAAGTTGTTTCCCATTTAAAAAAAAAACGAAAAAATTAATTGGTACTATCAAGACTTCGCCTAGGCCACTCATACCATGATCTGAACACCTGCTTTTCTACGCCTATCGATAATAAAGAAAGTTATAGATTTCCTAAAAATTATTAATCATTATTTAGAAATATGAACAGAATACCCAATTTTACTCAGGGCCGAACTTTTAACAGTTTAGACGTTTTGTTTTGTTTGGATTTGTAACAGAAAGGCTTACAATTATTAGGTACGGACAGGTTAATGTCCATAGCAGTCATCGCCTCATGAAAATATTGAAATATGATAACTGTGAACCCAAAAGGTCTTTTTAATATTATGGAAAAACTTCAGAGAATTTAAAAAAAATTGGGGAAAATTCCTGAATGGAATATTGAGTTTTAAAATATTGTGAGGGGTTTGGAGAAACTTAGTAATATACTCCGTCTACGACAAAAATTCCGTTTCTTCTGGACTATTATAAATGTATCAGAATTTATAACGGCGGATGTTATTCTTGCTGTATTCGGTTCTATAATTATATCGGCAAATTGGGCCAGCCCTCGCGAATAAACAAATTGCGTTAGGTCACAAATAATTGCATAGTACTGGTTTTGTTGGTTGTTGTTAGTATATATACCAATTGCGTGAAACTAGTCCTCTTCTTCTGGAAGCTGTAAACATCTATATCCAATAAAGTTCAATATACAGCATTTCAATCCTGGGCTATTTTTCCCAATAAGCTGGATACTGTAGTTTTAGTTTTGCTTAAAAAAATGAAAGTATAGAGTATGGAGCAAGCCGTTCTGAGAGTTAGCTGAAGTTCCTCCTTCTCTTAACCACTGTGACTCACAAAATATTTTTTTTAATAATTTATATCAAATACTAAATATTATTATTGATTATATTCAAATTTATTCTGTATGTGAACTATTTCCGATTGGTTTTCAAACTCTTAGTATGTATTTGATCACACAACCTTTCGAGGGCCGACCATTTATGTGGCTACACATATTTTGTCAGGGAATGAATTGGAGAATCTGGAACGTTTATTACGCAAGGTATTGATGTTCATGAAAAATCTACCTCAAGTACCTACCTCAATGTTGAGAAAGCTACATTATATTTTAAAAAGAAGTTTATTGATTATAGAGCAAAAGTTGATGGACACAGTACACACTGTACAGAGTCTTGCTATTGACCAACCACTTATTTCATTATATACTAAATCAACATAAATATATCATTTCCCCAGCTTATTGCTCAATTTTCCACCCAAAAGTTTTTTTTCCACATAATTTGTTCTGTGCTTATTATAAAACACATTGACGACAATTGCTACCCAAATGATTTGAAATCCACCTGACTAATATGCTTCCATTTCATGAAACAAACTATTAATTATAAGATTCATTTGGGAAAATAATTACACGTGTAACTGCAGCTTATGCGAGAAAAACGTTTAAGACTAGAGAAAGAGAAAGATTGTTTTAAAAATAACAAAAAAAACAGGGAGTTAAACTACCAGAAGTAAATTTCACTTATTCCCAGCACATAAAAGCTGGTGCGGGTGCATAGAGGCATTTCAAGAACGGGCTAATGGAGGAATGGTTAGGAGAAATAAAACATTGTTTAGTTGCTCATAGGAAACATTGAAGGAACTTAAAGAGCTTCTTTTGGCTACAACCGGTTTAGTTAATGTCTGAAAATCCCTAAAACGATGTGTTGCATGTTTAAATTGGGGTGAGTTTGGAAAATGAGTCTTATATACTTTTCTTAGTAACCAAAATTGAAAAGTTTGTATTTAGCATAAAAGTAAACAAATTAATGATTATTTAACTATCACAAATCTCCTACATTGAAACATAAATTGACTTTTCACCAAACCAAACGATAAAAATAACAGGCCTTATTCAAATCTCATACAAACAAGGATAAGACAAAGAAACTCATATTACCGGGCTGGGTCTTTTTGGTGTTGATTGGCGATGGAAACTTTGAGGGTGGTCAGATACGGAGGAATCAGGAACGTTACAGCTTGAACAGAAACAATAATTAAACATATAACATATGAAGACCACAGGCAAAGAAGGCGCTATGTCAAAAAACGGGATTTCGAGATACACAACTGTAGCTTCCATGTTTATTATTAATGTTTATTCAGTAAATTAAATCAAAGAGAAAATAAATTGTACAAAAAGGAGAAAAAGACACCTTATCACAGAAAAAACAGGTAAAAACGCGCTTTGTCATATGATTTATTACAAAACATTATGACTCTTAAACCAACTTTTTCATGAACAAAAAATCTCATTTGTCTAAAATAATGGTAATGGACCTAACATTTTAAATTCCCTATAGCAAACTGTTTAAAAATTTGTCATACACTAAACTCACCATCAAATAACAAATCGGAAAGATTAAATTCTCCAGCTTTAAGCAGTTTATTAGGTCCAAATTTTCTGTCTGTTTTGGGGCTTGATTCCCACATCCCATTGTAAGTGTTTCTCTTATTGGTCTCGTTGAAAATGGACATATTCTTCTATATCTGAGCTTCAAAAAGGACGTTCAGTGTCTAAAAAGATCTTGTTTGGCTTCAACAACTTCAAAGGGCATATGCTTTACCCTAGCAGATTTGAAGTGATCATACCAGTCCGTGGCACAAAACAGTCTAACCTATAGAAGTGAAAGTCCAATAGGATTACCTAGAATGAAAAAATGAGGTGTCAAACCCATCCACCTGAAGCGCTAGTTGCAATTGAGTTGTCGAAATAGGCGAGGCAGCTGAGGCCGAAAAACAGACTAAGGAAAGAAGAATTTCAGCGATCGCTGTGGATGGGTTCAAAACTATTTCATAGTGCTTTTTTTTTAATGGAAGTTTGTTTTTTGAATGACTATAGTTCATTTAAAAACCAGGAGGAGTAATTTGAAAAGCCTTACTCACACAACTAAAAGTTACCAGATTAGTTACTAAATGGTGTGTTCCGAAAACGTAGTCAACAGTCGTGTTCCAAATATATTAAATATGCCTTGATAGCAAAGACATTAATCATAAGTCGATTTCTGCTCTGATCTGCAGTATATTTTTCAGATGTATCTACATACGCATTAAACAAAATGTAAGCCTTTTTCCTGTTTCGTTTCTTATTCAAACATAAGAAGATTCAGATTCACATCGACAACAAACAAATTATGGTCATTGTTGATGGTGGAGAATTACAGATACTCAAGTTACTTTAATTATATTTATTACAATTAAATTGAGAGGGATATGACAATTGATAATATGTTCTGGCAATAAAAATACTACAAAATTAATAGCATTGTAGAGCAATATGCAGTATTAATTTGAACATTACCAACAGTTATCTTTACGTTGCCGGATTAAGTGTAATAAACCACTTTTCAAATAATTCTGAGATACCTTCTTCCTTCTTTTTAACTTCAAAAACCAATAATGTATTTTCTACCAAACCCATTCTTTTCTATATTGTTTTATATCTTCCATGGCATGTTCTTTCGATGAACTTTGACGATTTTTTCCCAAATATGTATATAACAAATAAATAGTACCTACATTTGACACGTCAAAAGGTGACACAGATAAATTTAATTTGTTTCAAGAAAGTCTGGACGTTTCTTTGAAGCTTGCAAAATTTTTTCCAGCACAGGTAACATTTTTGTTCTTCGAACGACATTTTTTATTCACTTATCACAATTTTTCAAAAGTCCTGTTATTCCACCAATATTTTCTGCACTATATAATGTTCCTTTACTTCAGTATTCCCTTAATACTCGCTAAACCGACTTTACTACTTTAAAAAAATGTTAAGTAATAATGTACCCTCTGCTTCAGAATATTTTTGGTTTTTCATCCAATATTTATTTATTTATCTGTCAGAACTATCAAAAATAAAAACCATCAGCTGATGTCAATATTAAAAAGTGTTGTGTAACTGGGCTGAATCTGACCAATCAGAGGTCTACAGAATTGCCAACTTAAATTCAAATCACTCCTCCTGGTTTTTAAATGAGGTATAATGCCCGATTTCACTAACCATCTCCTAGTCAGGTAATACCTAAAACGAATTTAGGAATTCCTAAATGCAATTTACATTTTACCACGCGCTGAGTAATGCCTAAAAGTGATAATATTACGTATTTCCCATCACTTTTTGATCAATCCTGGAAGGATTGTAGGAACAGCTTTGCGAGTGAGGCCCCTTTTTGTCCCAATAACAATACCTATATTGTGGTTCAAAATATCTGTTGCAAACTTTGTAGGATTTATAAATCTGTTCAGCGCTCTATTCCTTCAGTTTTGGATTGAGAATAAAGGCAACCCATTCATTCAACAACAAAGGGTCATGTTTGGGAGACCTATGTCGTTTTGATGTAATGTCTGTACACCCAGGAACGCAACACTTCACACCAAACATTATAAATATTATGAATTATCACACTTGATAAGACTTACAGTACCTAATTAAAACACAAATAACAGCAGCAAATGGCAAAAGGAAACACTCTATAAAAGGCAATGGTGACAACTATATGACAGCTTTGATGAAATTCAAAATCTTTTCTTCTTTTCGCGCTAAAGGCCTTAGCTGCCAGGCCTGTTTCGACAACTCAATTGCAACTAGCGCTTCAGGTGGATGGGTTTGAAACCTCATTTTTATATTCAAGGTCATCCTATAAACTTTCACTTCTATAGGTTAGACTGTTTTGTGGTCCGTGGGTAATTCTGCACGTATTTTTTGGTTGATAAGACCTAAATATTTGTCACATTCCATGTAACTATGGCCTTTTTGACATCAAGCACCACGTGTTGAAATAAACAAACTAAGCTATAATCTACTATGAAATTCAAATAAATAACTAAAATGCAAAGGTTAGTTTGACTAAGCGCCTTCTTACCTAGTACCGCACTGACAGGGCGCCTTTTTAGGCTGTGCGTCAATATTAAAAATTGAAATTACTCCCGATTGAGCGCATTTATAGCCTGAACGATAGGATAGGGTGAAACTTTCGAAATTTTTCTAATAGATGGCACAATTTCCTTAAAAATTGACATAGTGCCTTCTTTGCCTGTGGTCTTCATATCTAAAGCGTGCCCCAAGAACTTGCATTTAGCAGAGCTGTGGAAAAAGCAATATTTATGTATTCATTCATTTCCCAGTAATACGTTTTATGAACGTCTTGAGGACATCCATTGCATCTCTCGAACTTATTACCATTTGAATTGAGCCAATGACTGTACTATCTTTTTCAATGTTACTTTATCTAGGAACAAATTTATCAAATACACAGTACAGTTTGCCGTAAAAGTAACTCCAGTGAATAGATAACATCATTTGATCTAAATGTTGAAAATTGGCTTTGCTGCAATTGTTTCGGTTATTCAAGTTATTTCTTAGGAAAAATGTGTTGTTGATTATTGTTGATGAAACCATCAACGAAGGATGATGGTTATCCTCTCGTACAAGACAAGAATATTAGAAGACGATCTAATAGATTCAGTGGATTGGGTAATGGAAATACATCCCGAATACCAAGTGTAAAAAATATTGCACTATCTTCATATTAACTTTTATTTCCAATTTGAAATGAATAGATCAATGAAAATTAATTGAAGGCACTACAGAACATAGAAACAGAGATGAACCAACCAGGCAAATGGAGAAACAGTTTACCACGAACAGTTTAAAATATATTAGAATGTTTCCTTTCAAGTGATAAATGGAGGAAATAATTTGAAACTGATTTCCACTATCAAAAGACGAATATATATGGAAGTGGAATCGATGGAAACTAATGTCCTGCTTCGGAGTATCTGTCATTTACGATAAACCAACAAATGAGCAGTAGCAAAACATGTTCTACAGATAACTACTTTATGTTATAATTACATTGTGATGCAATAGAAATACAGAACAGCTTTGATAAAAAAAGAGGTGAAGATAAACAATATTAGACCTGGACCAAAATCAGAATTTAATTTTTGCGGAAAAAGGATTCAAGTTCTCCTTCCGCTTCCATTTACAATGGCTGCCTTAGACCATGACCATATATCAATAGTCATAATTTCGAGCACTGAAGCCTACTGACATCTTTCCACTTATTTGAAGGTCACTAAAATATCAATACACAATATTTTATAAGATAATAAGAATAATAAGCTTGGCATTCAAAAATTTCAATTTAATTTTTTCAAATTCCTAAGCAGGCAGACTTGCGAAGAAACTGTTCATAGAACTTTTTTCAACGTACGTACTTTACTGTGGATTTGTTTCGACATTTGAGCGCCTTCACTATCACTGTTTCCTTCAAGGAAAACAATTGAAATGGGTATATGTATACTTTAAACTAATTAACGTGGAAGGGTAATATGTTTTCTCCTAGGCAGTTTAATTATGTACTTCCTTAATAACGTTTTCGTCTAGGCAGACTAAACAAAAATAATGTAACGGTAAGCGAAACTCATTCGGTTATGGACTTGAGAAAAATTTTGTTATAGCTGTTGTTATGTTGAGTGTAATGGGTATACAAATAAGAATGGCTCTTCCAGACACATATTTGGTAGAAAAAAAGGTCTCTATTTCTATTGATGGATTGAACATCTTGTTTGTGTAAGGCGAGGCCAAATAGATGTAGAAGAATCAGCAAATATGACTTTTTTCTACTAACGTGCGGAAAGTGAATCTTTTCCGCACTAGTGCGGAAAGTGAATTTATTGACATTTGAGGAATAAAATGACATTTGAATATTCAAAATATGTATTTTGTATATCCAAGTTTACCAAATGACTGAAAAATTAAGGAATTTATTATAATTTTGCTATAATTTTCAATAAAAAAACAACTTATTTTTCAATCATTTTTTAATGGCCCTGGTATAAGCCTCATCAAATGAATGTCAAATAATAATAATTAATTTGTTAATATGCATTTAATAAGAAATGTATCTTTATGTTAACTTTTGGGTTATTTTTCGCATGCTAGTAGAAAAAATAGTGTACCTAACACGTGCGTAAAGTGACTTTTCCGCACGCGATTGCTGGCCGAACTCGCTAAAGCGTCGTTCGGCCATCTGCAATGGCGTGCGGAAAAGTATCACTTTCCGCACTTGTTAGGTAAACTACTATTCTGTCGCTGCCGTCCGAAGAGGTATGATGCAATGTATCAATACTCCAAGAAATGCTGACAAAGATTGCTACTGCAGTTCAGAAACCGTGCTTTTGGCTTACTTCCACGTAAAAACTGCTGTTTGAAGTCTCTATGGAATGAATATTTATTGCTAAAGGCGACCCTTTTCATTAAGAAAAACATAGATATTTCTAAGTAACCTGAACTTCAAGTATTTTTGAAAAAGAGAAATTAACGATAGGGGAAATTCATAGTCGACACTTGAGGGTCACTCATACTCCACTTATCCTTATTGTATGCATAGAGACACTAAACAGGCGAAAAGTGAGGTTGAGTGTAACTTGAGGGAAATATAAGTTCAGATTTCAGCTCCCTTGAGTGGTACCTTACACTGTCATTTTACGATATGAAAATTTTGTTTGGTTCTTATTTGTCTGTTAAAGTTTCAAATTTTTCAAGGAAATTAGTATGATGGATGATTTAATTGATTTTGTAAACTATATAGATGAGGGAAATGCTTACGTTTATCGTTTACCTAGGTTAGTAATCACATTGGAGCAGTGAGAAGCAAAAATATTAAATCAATTTATGTTTTATACGAAACAATGCTCTCCGATTGAATTAAACTCGTGTGCCAGTGGCACCCATGCCTTTTCCTTTCCAGCTAAGCTAGCACAATCAGTTTTTTTTAATTTTCTAGAGAAGAATATTTACGAACCAGCTCAGTCAAGGCTAGTTTTTCGCTAGACAAAAAGGGTTTTCTTTTGTTTTCCATTTTCCTAAGAAATAATGAACTTTAATGGAATAATATCTACTACAAAAATTGAAAGTGAGAATCTAAAATTATCTATTAAATAAACTTACGCAGCAAATAAGAAATATATGAACAGTGAAGAACTAAACTGATAATAAAATACTTGCAAAGGGCTAATACACGATCTGAACACAAATTCGAATATGAATGCAATGCAACAGATGTCAGATGAACGTTAAAGGACATTCATAAATCCCAAACGCAACCAAGTTCCTAATAATATCATTGATGCCTAACTTTCTTCACTCAAATTGAAGTACTATTACGTAAGTAGGTAATGACTGTGGATATGAAAAGTCGCCTCAAGCTAAACTCAAACTAAATTGAGTTTGAGTATGAGTGACTCCCAAGTGTCGACTATGAATTTCACTCTTAAACCAAAAAAATCTCATGCTTGTGGGTAAAGTAAGTAAATTCCTGTTTGAAGCCACCAATAATATTCATTCAATGATGAAGGTTATAATTTATAATGGATATTGCTGGAACATGCCATTCTAGCTTAAACCAGTCTGTCAGGAAAAACTCGACTTCGTCAATTCCAAGTGAAATTACTGAATTTCTGAATTTTGATAACTTCAAGGAGTATACTGGACAATACCTTAGAAAAACGTCGGCCACTTTATTAGCGTGTACTGGAGTTGATGCTCCTGGACTGCTTCAAGAGCTGATGATGTCTTAGCGTCATGTCATGGCGAATAGAAATCTGCAACTATTGCGGAGAATGATGTAGCGGAGAGCGTCAAAAATAAAACAGTAGAAATCAAGAAATGGAGGCAGAATATTTCATAGGAAATTGAGAAAAAAGAGAAAACGTTTATCCTTTATATGACAGAAATTATTACCGCTCAAGGGTAGTAAGTTGACTCACAGTTCGTCGCCGAGGGATATTTTTTGGTAATTGCTAATAACGTCTTTCAAAAAAGTGTCGAAATGCGTTTTTTATAATAAAGGAAGGAGAAAAATGACGTTATCAATATTATTTTTGCGAAAAACGGGCTTAAATTATTGGAGGTTATCAAAT
>CAJUYG010008067.1:0-10211 GCA_910591675.1 Galerucella calmariensis | reverse complement strand
GTGAATGTCACCCCAAAAATCACACATACATACATACATACATAAATACGTCGGAAGAAATCTCAAAATACGTACTACAAAGTATTGAATCAATATCAAGTAAATTTCATTAGATAACGTCAGATGGGAATATTTATACAACTTTTGAAGATTTCCATGAATTCAACTTTGGGGATCGCTGCTCAGTCAGATAGTGGAGATATTTAATTAAACCTCTGCTCGTATAAACTTGTGTCGGTAGGTTTATATGAGTAGTTGCTTTTTGTTGTGAAATAGTCTCCCTTTTTGTTAAATGAATTTTATAAGAAACCTGCCAAAAAAAGAAGGAGGTCACGTGAAATCAGACGATACGTTGTTTCATTTAGTAAACTCCATTCCCAAGAAGAAATTATTTTAATAAATCAGGAACAGCAACTCGCCCCCTTCTCTACCCAAAAAAACAAAGTCTCACAGCTTCCTAGAGAAATGTGATATCCTATTTGAAATGATACCTACAGTTGAATTTTTTTGAAGTTTGGATAATTAGACTTATCAAATTCTTCCATAAATTGCACTTTTTATAATTCAGAGAGTTGCAGAAGCATTGCAGCAATAAATTACCCTACAGGCTATTGAGTGAACTATGCTTCAGTACTCACCACTTATGGACAGTTCATGTTCGCAGTTTTCAAACTTGTGAATACCAAGCAATTCAGTTTAATGAGTCATGCTAATTTGAATAGTAGACACTATTATTGTCAGTTTTCCGTATGTTTTCACGTTCTGTGAGCTTTGGACTGTTTTAGGCTTGCTCACGGTTATCCAAAGCCAATTTTACATTCACAGTAACATTAGGTTCACGGTTTATCAAATGCTCCTGTTGGGGAAAAATTAATTCGTGATATAATATAAACATTCAGGGAACTGATTGGAGACGAACTCACCATAAAACAATAAATTCCGGATACATCTAATGAAGGCAATAAGCTTACTATTCAAAATATAGTTAATTTATAATCTGAAACAGATGAATCATTTAAATGCCAGTCATTAGGTACACAATTGAAAAACAAAAAACAGAACTGAATGTTTCTTTTGTTAAAATTATGGTTCCATTCTAGATGAATGCCACAAGTACACTGTACACAAAAACAATAGTGTTCTTCGGAATAGCAGCATTCTCATCTCATTTGACAATTTTAAAATCTTCCGCTGTGGCTGAAAATCTGCAGGTTGAGTCAAATCCATTTGTCCAAAATAATAATTCTTCGAAATTGCTCAGGTAAGTGTCAACTTACTCGAGCTACCAATCAAGGTCATGTTGGATTTTTCACCTGAAGTTGGGTACATACTCCCTTGCTCCTACATCAATAGGAATGATTGCCCCTAGCTCCAATACGAATGTCGTGGAAGAATCAAGAAGTTTTTTTCGATTTTTGACGTATAAACGTTCACCTATTTCATGGCAATAATTCTGCACGTGTTGGATGAATTATTTCTGTGGAGGAGATAAACGCGCTATCGCCTCTTACCCCGGCAAACGTGCAATTTCCCAAACTAGCAAAAGAGAGTACTTGCAGCTATATGGCACAATGATATAGTGCAAGAGTAGTGTCGCTACAGTGCGATAGTGAGTGAATATTATATGGTGATAGTTCCTGCATTAGCTGCTTTTACGGCGGTAACTATCGCAAAAATTATCATCGTAAAAATGAACCTCAATTGAAATATACAGTTGTCACTTATCACGAAAAATGTTATTGAGAAAAATCATAAAAAAATATATCACCAATCCATTCAAATATTACAGTTAAATTGACGAATCTTGACAAGGTTGATTCGAAAATAAATGAACTCACTGACTAGTAGAATGGTTTATTCCTATATTTTCAATTGTACCTGAATATTTTACACCTATTAATATTATGTTGTTGTTTTTAACACATTGATGGTTGATGAATTTTTCATATGTGTTACAAGAATTCTACGCTGAAAACCTCTTATTATGTGCAAAACATAATAGAAATAAATCTTACTGTGAGTAACCGAGTAACGTAACGTATCCTTTTAAATGTGATAACTTTGAAATGGAAACGATGTTCTATTGCTTCAGATATTCATGGAAAATATATCTTGGAAACTGGTTAGGTAATATTTCAAAACAATGACTATTTGCGTCTCTCATATTTCACTAGAAGACGCTAAATGTTTTTTTATGTCGATAGTAAATGGAGCTAATCTTAATTCAAGTATTACAAATTTTCTCCTTCCAAGATATACACAAAGTTAATCAGCCTTATATATAATTAAATTCAGTGGCTATTAGGACTTATAATGGTTGGAATTAACAAATAACCTATTCATGGACGTATTTAGTATCATATAATAGGTCTATTTCTTGAAGTTAACTTCCGATTCTACAATACCAGTATAAAAGTCAGTGCAAAATAGTTATTCTTTCGATATTTCATACCTAGATTTATACCGAAAATAGCTGTTTGTCGGTTCTACAATGGTTTGACATCTACAGTTATTCCGGAATATCTCGCTGTTAGTTCCAATCATGTATAGAAAAATACTCAGTTCAAATGAGCCAACGCTCCGACGTTTGAAACTTTGAAAAGCGGAGAATTCTGACATTTTAACCTACCATAACTCAAACTTTTTGGTTTCTTCCGATACATTGAGCGTTTTCGATTATTTACTTTTGGCTGCTAGTAGCAGATCGTAGTGACTGAATTCCGTTCGTTTATTACCGGGCGTGGCGCCTAGTCTTACCCCTTACCCCTTACCCCTTACCCCTTACCCCTTACCCATTGCCCCTCAAGCGCATACCGAAAACTATGAGCTTCAAGCCACGGACATTAAATATTTGACGTTTGTCCGGTTTGACGTTTGTTTAAAGGTTAAGATTGTGCCGATTATGATTTAATACGATTTAAACCTCACTAAAAATATCTAAATATGCAAAATTTTATCATCAAAAACATTATAATTGAAAACTGTTCTCCTAACAGCACAGGAAATTCATTGGCATTGGCACATGTCAGGTGGTTTTGAGGATCCTAAGAAATCGTGTTCGATTTGCTCAGGAGTCGTGACGACTGACGCGTTACGCACAAGTGCTTGAAGCCTAAATAAACGATAGCAACAATTAGCGAGTGGGAGAGAGTTGACTGGATTCGGGATGAAAGTTCATTTTTCTTATTTTGGTTAAAAAATATGGATGAAAAGGGTGTTCATTTATAATCGGAGGTAATATCCCGAGACCATGACTATTATTTCCTTGGTAATTTTATCCAGAGTATGGTCGAGTTAAATTGCCCCAAAATACAAGTTACTCAAGATGAGTTTAAAAAAATTATAGTCTTCATTTGTCATGGTGAGTTCGCCTCTGGACAAACGCGATTAACAACGTGTGTAAAACCAGCTCCGATATTTCTCACCAAAGTAACTGAAATATTCAGTTCTTTATTTTCAAAAGTGAATAGAAGTGATATTTAAACATCTTGACACAACAACCAAGTTTTCCGTCAAAACAACAGGCAATTGTGTTTAATTCTCTAAATAATGTCAAAATCGAAGAATACCTATACGCTATAGGCAACAAAATACATCCTAAGAATATTTTATTTTCGTCTAGAATCTCAAATAATCGAGTTTGTGTATACTTCTCTAGTAAGCATATTGTAGATAACTTTATCACTAACCATCAAGGAATCATTAAAATAGATAATGAAGAAATCCAAGCACGTAGACTCATCCTAGTGAAAGACTAATTTTGTCCAATGTATGCCCTACTATACCACACCACATATTACAAAAAGAACTGGAAAACCTAGGAATTCAGTTATCTTCCACAATTTCTTCTCTGAGAATAGGCACCACAAATCCTGACTTCAAGCATATTTGTAGTTTCAGACGACAGGTTTATATTTCTCCTCCTGCAACACCGATTCCAGAATCATTTTTGGTAAATTTCGACAATACCACCTACCGAATTTTCTCAAATATTGATAATCTATGTTTTCATTGCAAACAACACGGACATATTTCAAATAACTGCCCCCAAACTTCTCCAACCTTATCTTCAACACCAATCTCCCTTATAGACAATCACCCAGCACAAAATCCTGCATCGACATCACCGGTTATAACATGTGACACTCCAAGCTCTCTCACCAATCAAGTACTAGAAGAAAAACCCATTTCAGAATCATCTGATACAACACCCACTGATGTTAATGTCCCTTCCAGCTCTACCACAACAAGTTTATCAGGAAAAGTACCATTAAGAGTTGAGACGTTAACTAGCTCTAAAACACCACCAGCTCCAAATCTTACCACAATCATAACACAAGGAATACCCACAGAATCAAAACAGATATCCGCAACCGGAACACAGCAGCATCCTAAGCTTGTAGATATTGGAGAGCCCAGTAGCAAGGAAGCCCCCAAAAGAACTAGAGCAGAAATCATAACTCCACCTTTAGACACACACACATCCTACCAAAACCTCAACATGCTAGAAACCAAGTCTAAGAAAAATTAAAGCTTTACCCAAGTCTATCAGTATATTGAGAGAACAAATGGAACGGATCCAACATATATTCAGAGATGATCAACAAACTATCTTTTGATGAAACAATTGATTTTATAGAAAATGTGCAAGGCTCGAAAGATCCCATCAACATAGCAAACAATTATACTGAAGATACCTTAGCCTTACTACATTTGCTCACCAAAATACATGCAGAAACCTCAGATCGGAAACTTAAAACAAAATGTACTAAAACAAAAACTAAATTAATGAAAGACTTGCAGCTCCTTAAAACCGACGCAGATAACGAATCTGATAACTCTATAGCAGCATCTCAAGAATCTCTCTCCGAAATTAATAATTAAAATTCAATATTTTACAGTGGAATATAAACGGGTTTTACACCCACTATGACACATTACGAATACTCATGGAAGAAACTTCCCCATCTATTATTTGCCTTCAAGAGACCAATTTCAATAAACAGAACCATCATTTTAAAGACTACACTTGTTTCTCCAAAAATCGTGGAAACGTAACAAAAGCAAGTGGAGGGGTAGCGATCTATATAAGCAACACAATCGAAGCAACAAATATTCCGCTAAATACAAACCTGGAAGCCATAGCGGTATCAATAAGCACACCACAGAAAATCAATATATGCAATATCTATATTCCACCAGATCAGATAATAATAGCCGAAGATATCATAAACATTTTGTCTCAGATTGCACAACCCAGAATTTTACTAGGAGACTTTAATAGCCACAATCCAATTTGGGGATCCACCGGTCTTAACACTAGAGGAAAAATCATTGAGAACGTTTTAACGTCACAAACTCTGAATATTCTAAATGATGGTAGACCCACTAGAGAAAACCTCCACACTGGAACGAAATCCTCAATTGATTTATCAATATGTGATCCAAATATCACAGCCCAAACTTCTTGGGACACTGTACCATATCTTTATGGAAGTGATCACTACCCAATTCAAATGTCAGTCTCAAACCAAAACCCCGAAGTAGAGTATTCTTTCGTCCCTAAATGGAATTATAAGCAAGCAGACTGGATTAAATTTTCACAGCACATCGAATCAGATATATTTGCACTACCAAAAAACACAGACATCTTTGATAATATAGATGAAACTCTTAACACTTTCACCAAAGTAATTATTAACGCAGCAGAAAAACACATAGGGAAAACGAACAAACTTGACAAACATAAACCCCTACCATGGTGGAATTCCGAATGTGAAAATGCTATTAATGAATATAAAAAATCGTTCAATAAACTAAAGAGAAATAGAGCAGAAAACAATTTAATTAGCTACAAAAAAAATAAAGCTAAAACAAGATTTATACTGAAAGCTACAAGAAAGAATAGTTGAAAAAAATTCGTTAGTGACATAAACAGCTCAACGCCAATCAGCAAGATATGGCAACAACTCAGAAAAATATCAGGAAAACGCAAATTCGCCAATATACCATTTATAGCACATCATGACAGAGTCGTAACGAATACTAAAGAAATAGCTGAAATTTTTGCCAATCAATTCGAGCATGACTCCAGCGATAGGAATTTCACAAATGAGTTTCTCACGTTCAAACGAAACAGTGAGGTCGAACTTATTAGCTCTGAAAATAATGATGACAACCTTCCCATAACGTTGGATGAACTAAATTTTTCGTTGAGTGCAACCAAAAATTCTGCACCAGGACCAGACAATATCCCACTAATATTTTTACAAAACCTCCCCAGCAATGCCAAACTGCACCTCCTTAAAATTTACAATCTAATTTGGACCCGAAATGTGTTTCCATCTTCATGGTCTGAAGCAATCGTTATACCTATTTCAAAACCACACTCTCCAAGAACAAATATAAGTTCTTATCGACCTATATCTCTGACTAATGTTATGTGCAAAATTCTGGAAAAAATAATCAATAAAAGACTACTATGGATTCTTGGAAAGGAAAACTTAATTATAAACGAACAAAGTGGCTTCCGGCAAAACAGGTCTACCATTGACAATATAATCGATCTAGAATCTGAGATACATGAAGCCTTTGCAAACAAGCAGGAATGCATAGCAGTTCTTATTGGCATAAAAAAAGCATTTGATACAGCCTGGCGTTATGATATTATGAAGACTCTTCAGTATTGGGGTATAACAGGAAATATCTTGAAATTTATCAAAAATTTTTTGGAAAAACGCTATTTCCACGTTAAAATAAACAACATCACTTCATCTAGAAAAGAACAAATAAATGGAACTCCTCAAGGATCTGTTATTAGTGCAACGTTATTTCTAATTGCTGTCAATAAAATGCTAGTACAGTGTCCCAAACTGGTCAAAGGACTATAAGCTGATGATTTAGTATTATTTTGTAAGGGAAAGAACATTCATTTCATCCAGAAACATATCCAAAATGCCTCAAATCAACTTCAACACTGGTCAAAATTTACAGGTCTGCAATTTTCAACAGAGAAAACAAAATGTCTATTGTTCACCAAAAAGCATCATCCATATTATCCCGAATTGAAACTTGGCCAAAAAACACTAACCTACGTTGATAGTATCGGGTTCCTAGGAATGATATTTGACAAAAAACTAACATGGAAGCAACATATTCAACAAATCAAAAAAACATGTCAAAATGGCATAAACTTACTAAAAACAATAACTGCTAAAAGTTGGGATCCGACTATAATACCCTAATGCATATATATAAAACTCTAATTCGTTCCAAAATTGACTATGGTTCTATTATACTACAGCGAAAAAGACCATATTAAATCAGCTTGATACTCTTCAAAATACAGCATTGCTCTTTCAGTATGTAATAATACAGGAAACCCAACATATAACAAGACATTCAAAAAGCGGTATCATAAACTATATACATCCAACAGAACTGTTATCCCTCCATACTACGATAGAGTTAAAAATATCATTTCGGAACTTGATATCGAACTTCCCAGCCTCTTTTCCAATCGAATCGAAACTCCGCCGCCATGGTCAATTCAACTTATTCCATCTGACACCTCATTAGCATCACACTGCAAATCAGATACATCTCCATTTTTATTTAAACGGCTTTTCAAGTCCAAACTCGACACTTATCCTGGAAACATTCACATTTATACAGATGCTTCAAAGATCTCTGATAATGTAGGTGCAGCAATTTTCACAAAATATGAATCTAGGCAATTCAGATTACCAAATAATAGCAGTGTCTTCACAGGAGAGCTCTATGCCATACTACAAGCACTGAATTATGCCAAAACTAAAAATTTCACAAAATTTCTTATAATAACAGACTCCCTAAGTTCCATTCAGTCAATCAACCAACTTTACACCACCCATCCATTAGCCTTAGAAATAAAACAAACTATGTCCTATCTCCAGCAATCCAACATCAAAGTGACACTTTTATGGATTCCTTCCCATATTGGCATCCATGGGAACGAAGTGGCCGATCGGCTTGCTCGAGAAGCCATTACCAGTGAAACCGCGACAAAATTCAGTGCTACAGGACATAAAAGTGTACGTGAAGTTAAAAGTGCAACCGTTGTGGCAAAATGAGTGGCATGTATCACAATCAAAGTTACGCAATGTTAAAACAACAGTAAAACCTTGGCCCTATACAAATTTTGATAGAGCATCCCAAGTAATATTATCAAGACTCCGATTAGGCCATACCAACATCACTCATAGTAGTTATATTATTAAAAAAACTGAACCTCCACAGTGTGAACTATGTAATTGCCAATTAACTGTGAAACACATCCTAGTAGAATGCCCAATTTTCAATCAAGCAAGGATAAAAAATTTAATAACCTATCTCAAAGACATAAATATTTTATCCAAATTGTAATATGGAATAATTATATTGTCGCTAATAACCCTAGAGGTTGATGCGACTGAAAATGAAAAAAAAATGAATAAATTTGTCATGGTCGAGTGATAAACAGGAAGATTATTTCATGGACAGCATAAAATAATTCCTGTATACTATACGTCCCAACATTTATTTCGTTCCAACATAAATTTTTACAACCTTGAATTAATTAGCAATAACGATAGTTGAGGTAGTCACACTTAACTCATATTTCTTCTGCTGATAAAAAGACATAAATTGTCTCCATACAGACTTTTCACTACTATGTATTCACTGTTATGGATCTGCTCACATAATCCTTAATCACCGTAGAGGAAGATAAACCAAAACAAGACATTTTCAAATCTCGCTGCTTGATTTATGTCAAACTTTGAAATTTGTGCAATCAAACAAAATAGTGTCGCTTATATTCTTCTGTTCACCTGAGTAGCAGCTCATATTACATATCGTGCAATTTTATAGGTGCAGCCATGCTATGTGTCAATGGAATAATCGCTCATATTCCTCTGTTTAGGTACCTAAATGGCCGCTCATATTACACATCGTTAGTTTAATCATGCAATTTCATAGGTGCAGGCATCTGTGAATGGAATAATCTATTAAGTCAACTGATAGGATTTTCACGATAAAAAGACGATGACGTCATTTTAAGTTACTCCCCTGCTTATCAGAATAAATATATTAATTCACCAACCGTGAATACAATTCATCCTTATCAGCCAGTGCAGTTCACAGCTAACGGGTTGGCAAAAATTCTCATGTCAGATCAACTGGTGAAATTCCCCAGTTTGTTTTGACATTTATTGACATTCGATCATAGTCTAATAATCACAAGTTTGTTTTATGCTTTCAAATTTATTGTTTCTTCAAGATTGAAATACTAATTATTCAGGAAAATCTGCAGTGTGTAGTTGATGAAATGGAGAAGCAGCTGAACAGTGAATGTTAGGAGATGGAAACATATTTGTTAAGCCATTTTGAACGAGAATTCCGAAATGGGGGCCCGCTTCTCCCGCTCACTGCTGTAAGAGACGTAAGTGATAGTATTTGCTATTTGTATTCATTATTATTGGGAACTGTCAATCTATCATCGGATTGACTTTTCTAGTTTTCGTTAAGTGGAAAAAAATACAGCTTGGCAACATCACAATATTTTGTTTTGCAACGTTATCGTCTTTTTATTGTGAATAAACTATATACTAATTTTTCTATGCTTGAATTGAAGGCACGGCGGGTATTCGCTGAAAACGCTATATCAGCGCCGAATCAATGTATGTATGCCACGGTCTTGACGTGCGATGATTTTCTTAACTGTTAATCTCATGTCACTTTCAAGTGCCAACACTTCAGCCAATATCGGATTGTCTGGCAACAATTTTTCGAGACTCTTGATAATAACTATAACCCATCTATAACCTATTTCCACACTTATAGCCTATGTATCTGCCCTCGCTTTAAGCAGCGGGCCGCGCTGACGACTGACAGTATGATTATAACTTTTTCCTAGGACCACATAGGAAAGTGACATATATCGCACTGACTAGTTCTATGGAAAGTGACCTTTATTCATACGCGTACGGAAAAAAATCTTATCCGTACGTGTGCGGATAAAAAAGCTGTCAAATTGAATGTTGAAATGCTAGTCTTTTTACTCCGCAAATTAATATGTATATGTGAAATGCTTATTTCCTAGTTTCCTTGTCCATATAATAATATAATATAATCTATTTATTTCATTTAAAAAAAAAATACCGAGCCCGGACTCGAACCACCCTACTGCTTGT
>CAJUYG010008066.1:0-10212 GCA_910591675.1 Galerucella calmariensis | reverse complement strand
CGTGAAACAGCCTGTATAGTATAATAGGTTGTTGCAAACACTCCCTTCTATTGCTAAAAGGTTCGGTTCAAAGATAAACGCGGTCACGAATTTTATTTACCATCCATTCTTTGGACTAGATTCGCTTACCTATAATCCAATAAAAATTAAACAAATGGAGTGAAGCACTTTAAGATGAATGTTATAAATATGTCTGTGCGTGAACGTGTGGGGTCTCGGCATACCGCGAAGGGAAAACAACTACCTACAACTTGCGGTTGCCAGTGAATTCATTTCAAACAGATGATTGCAATTAAGAGATGGTGCCGAGATGTAGAAAAAGTTAATTAAGATAAAAATTATAGTTGACTTCAACGTTTTGCTTTTATTAATATATATCGTACGATATCATCGTTATTTGCAGGAAACTATTTTAAATTATGTCCAGATCTGTACTGAGTGAAAATTATTTATTACTCAAGCCAACTAAGGGGATTTGATGTTTGACTAAACTATAACCAGTTTATGTGTGTTAATAGAAACTTTGTAGTACAAACATGTCAAAAAAACCGCAAGTTTCCAAATATAACCACGTTCTCCTAATGCTCAATGGACAGCGGCTGAGTTCATCAGTTATTAAAGTAACTTTTGCAGAGTACGGTTAGTAAAAGTTGAGTTAAACTGTGTCTCAGTAATATTGGGTCTATAATTGATAATAACTAATCTCAATCCCAAAGTAAATGACAAATTATACCTTGTTTTTAAACTAAGAGGAGTATTTTAAGAAACGTCACTTACACCACTAAAAGTTACTAGATTAAGAGGGTAATCCGAAATGGTAGTCTTCAGACTTTTCGAACTAATTGACAACTATGTGACATATGACGTATAATATTACTGTCCAATGAGGAATCAATGCAAGTCTACAAATTGAATCATCATTGGCCACAGGCCATGGCAACAGTTGTAACCAAATGTCACATTATTGTGAACAAAATGTGAGGTTATCATAAGTAATTCATGTCAAATTGGATTATATAAATATATGTACGAAAAAGCTTCTGTATGTTTAAATTATTCTCTATTCACATTTGAGCAAGAACTAGAAGTCAACAGAAGTTTTGATATCGAGAAATACCATAATGTACTGTAATGTGAGGAAAACTTGGTGTAGAAATATTTACAATAATAAAATTTCACTTCACATCAAAATAAACTGCGGGAATATACAGCCATGGTAACTGGTGTAAGTTTGCACATAATTAAAAGGATTCTTTGTAAAATTTAATATGATGGAAAAAGCAATTATCAAAGGTAAAATACCACGAGAGCTTCAAATTTTATCGATAATTTTTTCTTTTCCACGAAATCTTGTTATCAGGAGTCCGTTAGGACGAGGAATTTTATCTAAATTCGGTTTGTTTGAATGTTTTTAGTAGATAGAGCTAAGCCGTTTCTAGCGCACTACTTCAAAAATCTCCGCTTGGTGGCGCTGAGAGTGGCGCGGCAAATTTGAATGTAGTCATTTTTAGTATTTCAATGCAGGCCGCCATTTTTAGTCCTGTTGTAAAAGCGGCAGCCATTTTTAGTCCTGTTGTATATTTAAAAATCTGAAAAAAACTTCAGTGAGATTCGATCCCACAACCTTCGCGTCTAAAGCAAGGCATTCAACACATGCTGCCATAAGCTCTCATGAATATTATTAGCGAAGAAAGGTATTGGTGCTGCAATGTGAATAGCGCGCGCACCGTACGCCTCTTACTGTAAAATGTGACGTAGTCGAGAAAGATCCGTTTGGATGATAAGGCGGCGCGCCACGGTCGATTTTATAACAGCGAGCGCACCGTACGCTTCTTACTGTAAAATGTGACGTAGTCGAGAAAGATCCGTTTGGATGATAAGGCGGCGCGCATTTGGTTTCTACCGGGGGACTTAAAAGTAACTCTTTGGGTTAGGTTGTTACGTCAAACGTCATGTTGTTACATCAAACATCACGTCAAACGTCACATCGTTATGTCAAACGTCACGTCAAACGTCACATCGTTATGTCAAACGACACGTCGTTAAACGATCATCAAACGGTTCTACGTATGTTCTCTTTCGTAATATGTCTTCAGAAGAGTACAGACGTCGAATTGAAGAGTTTATTAATGGCATTGGTGAATTAAAGAAAGATATTGCTTTCCATAAAGATAAAAGTGGGGTTATGAAACAAATGGAGAATCTTAGTTTATCTGATAAGAAAGTGACGTGGAGCAGTCTTCACTGGTTGTCTGAAGAGGTCCAAGCCCGTAGACTGCCGCAAACTACTTATCCGTTAAGACGTATTCAACCTACACCATGTTCAACAGAACAGAAGGGGATATAAAAAATGAAATTAATAACGTTTTCGCAATGTCATGTGTAATATTAGTGGCTGTATTTGTTTTAATTGTAAAAATTATTTTAAAAATTGTAAAACGAAAATTCCAATCTTCATGTAATATAAAAGTTGATGAATATACAGAGTGTTTTAATAAAACCCATGTTTTTTTAAAAAAACTTTATTTATAATGGTAATACAGTATTTGAAAACCAGTGGCGGAGGCGTTGTACATTTCTTTCGGTACACGAATATACTCCAGTGGCGTGGCAGGGGTTTGGATCGTGGACAAAGTTTCCTGTTTCACACGGCGTACCATCAAATTTGCAAACGTCAATAATATGTGGAAAAATACCGTGACATTTCTTTTGCAGAAACTCGGCTTTCTGTTGTCCTCGAACGTAAATGTAGTCTGCGGCATACAATAACTTGCTTTCTAATATTTCATTTACTTTAGAATATTCTACATCTCCTGAAGAGTATCGAATGCCGTGCACATTTCTTTCCAAGTATGATGTGGTCTTTTTGTCCTCGTTGCTCAATGTGGAAAACGGTTGCGGTGGTAAAAATATGTAATGTGAACTTTTGAAGCCAATTTCTATGGTGAGCTCTTTGGCAACGAAAAGGCCGTCTACGACAAAGCCTTGAATGTCTACGAATGCTACTCTCATGTTGACGTCTGCTCGAACACTAACTCCGATCAGCAACTAGTTCAAGCTTTTAACAATTTCGGTGAGGGGGAAGTATTCCATCACGCAATCGTGAATTATGATGCAATAGACTTTGGTATTTTCGGGAAAGCCTATGTTTGCTTCAATGTCCAGTTTTACATCGACTGTGGACGCCTTCATGCTTTCTTCCTGTTTCGAACAATCGATAACAAACAATGCCCGTTTCTTGAAAGAAGAATAATCCAGCAGGGGACGCTTCTGTGTGGAGTTTGCGTAGTTGGGATAGAATTCAGTGTAGTTAAAATAGGCTTCATTGTAGTCAGTTTTAGCAAAATCCAATTGCATTCTTTCATTGGGCCAATAGTCACCATTAAGTGATAGTCTTATACTTTGTACGTCGGCATTGTCAAATAAAGTCGGGTCAGCTGTACTCAAGTTACGTTTGTCGGTTTGAAAGAAAACAATAACAAAACGAGGTCTTTCAACTGAAGTGGATGTCTTGACAGCCCAAACTTCACGTCTTGCTCCTTTAGTAATTGAGGGTAATTCGTGTAACTCCCACTTCCTAAATGGAATAACTATAGGTTGATCTTTTTGAATGGATTTCATGAGATTTAATTTTATATCGTCATTAGGAAAGATATGTTTAACTTTTAGCTCAACGCTTGCAATGTTAATTTTAGCTGTTGTAGTGGAGAGCGTTCCAGAGACATTCTTTTCAGTAATATATAAGCAATCATTATCATTTCGTGCCCGAACTAGTCGTATTGTTTGACGCCCACATGTAATCATTGAATAATCGTTGAAAATGTTGAAAATATGTTTGAGGGGTATTTGAAGGTTGAAGGACTTGTCGCTAACATTCAGAATAGGATCTTTCGGGTAATTCCAGCCGGCTATAGCCATATGATTGGAATCTTCTTGGTTATAACAAGTCATAGCACGTACGGCACTCACTATTCCAGGATCCCGAACTGTTTCCATTTCCCTGGCACTTTCACTGTACGTACATGAATCGAATAGAAAGGCTCCAACATTATTTGCTAACTTTACGTCACCAGCTCCGTGTATTTCAAGCGAACCTTTAATGCATAACAATGTTTCGCTCATTGCAAAGAACGAATCAACCTGATTGATGCTAAACTCCACAATGTCACTGCAATTGAATGACTTTATAAATGGAGCATAGGTTCTGTATTCAGCCTTACGAATTGAATCATCAAACATCGGCTTACGGTAGATATCAAACATTGGAGGTATGTTGTCGTTTTGGCGTTGACGTTTTCCATACATTGTTGTCATTTTTCAATTTAAAACCCAGCGATTGCAGGACCAATTTGTTTGCGAACGTGAGCTGTTTCAGCTTTGGCGACTGCTTAGCTAATGAAGTTGAAAGTGGTGCAGATTGTCTTTTATGATTGATTATTAGCCCCATCGCGCTCTAAGCTCCAATACCAACGTACTTATTTCTCCACGAAAGTTTACAGGCTGACCGTCCTGGTCTAGGGCTATGACAGTGATGTTGGTTATTTCACGTTGTGGTATAACGGGTAAGTAGAGCAAATTATGAGGAATTTCGTCTATTGAATATCCCGGATCCACTTGTATGACGAATTCGTATATAGTATGAGCAGGTCTGTTTGCATCGAAGGCTCCAGTGGTAATGTTACAATCGAAGCGTATGCTAGATACTTTAATAATTTTGACGGGGAGATCTGAAGAGTGCAATTTGTTAGCGTCGAGTATTTTCGGTGAAAATCCCAATATTCTTCCAAGACTATCAGCTTCCATGAAGGAAATTTTGTATTTACTGGAAATTTCACATTTCAACGTATTATGATTGGGTTTTAGTGAAAATACCGGTCTGGTTGAATTGCCCGCACCCAACTTATCACTGATAAACGCTTCAAGATCAGCAATTTCATAACATCCTGTGGGAAAATCAAAACTTTGAAGCTTGCCCTTGGTATCGTAGTAGTAAAACTTACAATTTTCAATGTTTGGTATACTGTGATAAGAATGAAAAGATCTTAGAGCTATTTCGTATTCATTCTTCGGATCGAGCACAATAGGCGTAGGAGGCTGGAAGGTAAACACGTGATTGGTGCTGTTAACTCTAAGCAACTGCGACATGATGACTAATGAAATACGAATAATGTTTGAATTTAAATATCATTTTTTATTTTTTCAATGTTTGTTTACAAAGGAAACAAGTAGCTTGCGAACTCGGAGGGCCGTCACAATGCGTCGTCCAATCAGGTCGGTTGTAATGGATGAAACAAGGCAGTCGTATTTGTAGTTCAAAGTTTGCTCGATATTCATTGGGGAGTTTATGCCACATTTCCAGCAATTCCGAAGGTCTCACACACTCTATTAGATGTTCAATGGGAAAGTGCTTCAGTTCTTCGGCAGTGAAACTACTCAATGTTTTTCCATGGTAGATATGTTGTAGTAATAGTTCCGTCATTGTTGTAGAAATTTCAAACACAAATGACCGCAATTGATTTGATCGTAGTTTTGATATTGGGTATTGTTGTAGAAAATTCGCGCGCTCTTTCCCAAATATTTAACAACTTCTTTCGGTGGCTTCAAGTTACCAAATGAATCGAAATACTCTACATTGTTGTTTATCTTTCTGTAAGCTACCCAATGACTTCCGCTATTCTTAGAGGTATCCAAATTAACCACTGCGCATTCTTGTTTTCGGGGGCCGGCTTTGGGGAGAGTGTCTCGCATGAAAACTCCTCGAAAATGCGGTATTTTAAGTAATTTTGCGTAATGTGTTATGTCAAAGTCGGATAGTGCGTGATTGGGTAGCTTTATTAGTTTTTTTTCAAATACAATCCAAAACCGCCTTTTGGGTACTTTTTCAGATACAGGCCAGATCCTACACGTTCCATAGCCTTATTATGACGTACATCTTCTTCCAATTTCTTTTGCGCATGCTTTGCGTCAATGACAGTTTTAGCAATCCCAGCAGCACCACCTGACAAAGCTCCAAGTGCCGAAAGGCCAGCAAACAAAGGGATAAGTGGTAGGAAACCTCCGGATTTCGCTACAGGTATTACTCGAGGAACCTCGACTTCTTTTTTCCCACCAAATTCTTTAATAAGTGCTTTGGCTGCTCGTAAGGCAAACGTTGCAGTGTCTCTCAAAGATGCCCCTTTTTTCATGGACTTTCCCACTTTTAGAATGACATCTCGATGCAAGGAACGACGTTTGCGACGACAACCCATTCCCAGCTTTCTTTTCACCTTCATTCCGCCTGTTACAAGTAATGCAGCAGTTTTCTCTCCCAGTGAAGCGTCTTTTGATTTAACGCGAGCCCAAGCTTTATCTTCAAGTATTTGATTGGCTTTGTGTCGTTCCTCGAGAGACTTATTCTTCCAGTAAGAAATATCGTGTTGTTTACAAGCTGCGTCCAAGGGGTTGATGCCCGGATCTCCACGATCAAGACGTTTTTCCAATTTTGTACCAGCTAACAGAAAAACAATTAATTTTTTGCAAAAAGGGTGGGGGTGGTTTACTTACGTCCACAATACTGATAGCTAGGTAAGTGAAGTTCAATAGGTAGTTTATTGATGAGAGAATTTAAGAGACCTTCTCCTTCAAACACCAACATTAATACTGATACGCGTAAGTGGTAACACCTATATTTAAAGAGTAGTACTACGAAAAACGACACACACAATGAAAATAATTCAACAAGAGCAGACTATACCCATTGAAAATCTGGATTTCACCTCAACGCCATCGATCGGCAAACATGGTAAATTGTTGCCAAATTCTTTCCGTGCCATTATATGTGGTCCCAGTGGGTGTGGTAAGACGAATGCCGTGCTGGCGCTCCTGTTCAATCCAAATGGCGCGAAATTCAAAAATGTTTATGTCTATTCAAAATCGTTATTTCAACCAAAGTATCAATTGCTACAAGAAGTTATAGCGCAAGTCAAGGGCGTTGGCTATTTTCCATTTAAAGACAACGAGGAAATAATTAGTCCAGAGAAAGCTCGGCCAAATTCCATTTTTTTATTCGATGACGTAGCCTGTGACGGTCAGCAGAAAATTCGTGAATACTACTCCATGTGTAGACATAAAGATATCGATGCCGCTTATCTTTGTCAAACATACTCGAAAATACCGAAACAGCTTATTCGCGACAATTGTAATGTTATTGTGTTATTCAAGCAGGATGAGGTGAACTTGAAACATATATTTGACGAACACGTATCTCCAGACATGACGTTTGACACATTCAAAAATGTGTGTTCAAAGTGTTGGTGTGACCGCTATGGTACTTTGGTAATTATGAAGGATTTTACCCTCAATGGTGGTAGGTATCGCAAAGGATTCGATAAATATATAAAATTGTAAGCTGCGTCTTTAGTCCATACCAATATGTCTGACGATAAGGTTGCTACTGCATTGCGCAAGAAAAAAGTGTCCGAACTTGCCAGATCGATTCGCAAAAAATACTTGGCGTTGAAATTAGGTAAATCAGAGCAAGATGAGTCTATTAATAAACTATTCAAACCGATATCTAAACCACTTGAAGAAATTGTGCAATCCTCAAAGACATTAGAAAAAACGATTACAAATTTAAATCCAAAAGAGGAAATAAAGAAGGAAGAAGAAGAAGAACCAGATGATGTG
The DNA here is from genome assembly GCA_910591675.1 of Galerucella calmariensis. Taxonomy (NCBI): domain Eukaryota; kingdom Metazoa; phylum Arthropoda; class Insecta; order Coleoptera; family Chrysomelidae; genus Galerucella; species Galerucella calmariensis. The sequence continues at coordinate 2,547 of CAJUYG010008066.1, read as the reverse complement.
TTTACACCTTTTCTCGAAACGGAACCGGTGGCCGAAACCGATGAATCCGGCAATATTACACGTTCTGAATCTCCAGAAGAGATGCGCCCCGAAATTTCCCAGGAAGCTGTCGCAGACTATTTGGACCAATATCCTGCCATCAGTCATCAGTTCATTGAAGATTACTTCCAAAAAGATGATAAAATCGATAAAAATTATGGTCCGATATACAACGATGAAATCGGTTGGTCATTAGGCAAACGTCGAATTGCGTTTGATGGAAAAACCGGTAATATAAACATACTACCTGAGAAAAACAAACAAGGAAGATATGTAATTGGAACACCAGGCTTGTATGAACTTCTATTTTACCGAGACCCCAGTTACAATGATCATGATTTACAGAACTATAAAAATCTTTTGACAACAACTGAAGTTCATTTAGACACGTTAGATCGTCTTAAGGGGTCAAGTACTGAAAAATATCACTACATCATAAAACCTTTATTCAAAACAAAATCTCTAACGACGACGAATAGATCGTCTCAGGTATTTACTCGTCTAAAATCGATTCCTTCAGCAAAAGGAAAAGGTATCGATCGTTTAAGATATAATGATAAACCTATGGAGTATATTTATTGGGACGATGTGAATGAATTGGTGGATCGTTTGAAGTTGTTGATTGCTTCAAAAGAGGCAGGTAATACGTCACACGACAACGAAATAGTAGCAATTATCAATGAACTCAAGGAGGCTGATATAATAGAATAAAACAAGTTGAAACTTGTTCATTTCAATCATGCCAGTCGATAAATTCGGACATAGACATCAAACGCCCTATGCGCGTTCACCAGCGAAAATTACGTTTCCTCATACACCGGACGGTAATATTGATATTGAAAATGTGAAAATTTGTAATGTTCAGGAACCGACAACAAATAGTGATGCTGCAACAAAACAATATGTTGATGTACAGTTGAATGACCTACGTGCTATCAACTCGCCATTAATTCAAACGCATGGTGTGGTGCTGCAGCAACAGGACCGTGATATAAAGGATTTAGAAGTAGGATTGACCGAAATAAGAAATGAGCTTCATAAGACTAAAATTCCCATATTACAGGCGAATATTGATAACTTACAAAATAAAACTAACGAAATTGATGCATTCATTTCGCGAAATCCCCCTGTAGCAGGTAGGGATATGGCTACGAAGAAATATGTTGACGAATCAATTGCCACAGCAAAAGCCTTTATTCGAAAAGAATTTACTGCTTCTACGAATACAAGCATACGTGGATTGAGAAAAGAATTTACAGAAAATATCAGAACCCTCTCTGATTTGAAAAGTAACATTTCAGATATTGAGAACAATATTAAGGTTATGAATACGAATACCGTTAACCGCATTAACAGTCTGGAGCTGAAGCTAGCTGGTAGTACGTCATAATATGTACTCTAAAGAAAAAATTCAGCTTGTAAACGAACTCCACAAACCGATACGGAAAAAATTTCCTCGGAGACGCACTATCATTAAGGGCCTTGACGATCTTTGGCAAATGGATCTTGCAGAGATGAGGAATTTTGCTCCACAAAATAGGAATCATAAAATGATACTAGTCGTTATTGATTGTTTTTCAAAGTTTGTGTGGACACGCCCACTAAAGACGAAGACCGGAGAGGAGATTACTCGGGCATTCTCGGACATTCTCGCTCACACTAGACGAATACCAAAAAATCTGCAATCTGATCAGGGAAAGGAATTTTACAACAGCAAATTTCAAAATTTAATAAGAAAACACAACATAAATCATTATAGCGTATTTAGCACAATGAAAGCTTCTATGGCAGAGCGTGTTATAAGAACTTTGAAATCTAAACTCTACAAGTATTTCAGTTTAAATGGTACCTACAAATGGATTGATATTCTACCTAAAATTACTCAAAACTATAACAATAAAAGGCATTCCACAACAAAATATAAGCCTTCTCAAGTCAACAAATCCAACGAAAAATCTATTTTGAATAACACCTATAGTCATTTAAAGATAGCAGGCCCGCGAAAATTTAAAGTTGGTGACATTGTACGCATATCTAAGGCAAAACATGTCTTTGAAAAAGGATATACACCCAATTGGACTACAGAACTATTCAAAATCACCAAAGTTAAAATTACCAATCCTGCTACGTATTTACTTGAAGACATGCAAGGGACACCAATCAGCGGCTGCTTCTATGACGAAGAACTACAGAAAACATCGAATCGGGACGTTTACTTGGTGGAAAAAGTTCTTAGACGTAAAGGCAAGAAACTGTTCGTGAAATGGTTAGGCTTAGACAAAAAACATAACAGCTGGATTAATGGAGTTGATGTTTTATGATGTGAAAGGCCACACACGCTATAAATTGGAGTCGTTTCAGATCTCAAACTCAGTTAGCAACATGCAAGGTGTCAGTAGTGGTTACGACAGTAGTAGTAGTAGTGATAATAACTATACTGCAGAGGTGGATACAATTTTGAAAAACTATGAGTTTGCTGCAAAGTCTGAAAATGTGTACCTGCTTTCA
>CAJUYG010008062.1:0-10218 GCA_910591675.1 Galerucella calmariensis | reverse complement strand
ATTCGTCTGTGTTTCAATTCTATCTTGATGTCTGTTGCGGATATCTCTATTTTTTATTTTCAATACGAAACGGATTCCATTTGATATATTGCCCTGATGATAGTATATTCACCGAAACGTCGACCTTCAAGCTGTGTAGGAATCTTCTATTTACAATCTATAGCTCATCCAAAAAAAACATTCCAATATAATCAGTTTAGAAAGTGTAATTTTAAAAATTTTAGAGTCAGTAGACTAGATATTATGTCATTTTTATGAACTACCAATTGTAAATCCTTATATAAAATCCGAGATATCTTACAAAGATTAGCTTTCCACTAATAAGCCAGTATGGTTGATATTAATTTTGGATTTTGTAACTTATTCACCCAGTATATCGATGGTTTTAATAAACATGTCGAGATGTAGTACAAATAGGGGTAAACAATGAACTATACCTTGATGAACTGCTGTAAAACCTCATAAATGGCGCTCAACACTTCTGGAACGAACACTGAAATTGTGTTATGAGGAACTCTAAATAGGTAGGCTAAAGACTTGTAACTGTCTCCAGTTGCTAGATAACGTAAAGTTATTTCCAGTTTTGTTTTACTTGAAATAGCCTTACGGAATTTGGTGTCTTCTTTCTGGATAAGCGGAGTAACTAACTCTAATAACTCTATAAATTTAGGAACTGACATTCTTAAAATGTTTGCATAAGATGATGGGTCTTCTAATTCTAGTTCCTTAAAAAGTCTTGCTGATGCTCCCAGGTCGTTTCTTCTTAATATCCAGGATCTAACCCACCATCGCCTTTTCTTCCGTTTCAACATCTGTTCACACAACTCTTTAATTCCAATATTTAACACACGTCTCAAAACTTCACGACTCACACCAATAGATGACATGGTGAACACACATAAAATACACAACACAATGCTTTCAAGTCATCAGCAGCAACTGTACTAGCGGCTAGTAGGTTTTATAATGTGAACCCTTAAGATATTGCGGATATTGCCAGCAGCTGGTTAGTAGCGGCTGCTAAACAGCCTAGTCTGACCGCGGCTTTAGATTCAACCGAAAAATCTACAGTTCGTGTGGAAGCTGGTGGTTTGTTGTCTAAGCTGGATGAGTTTGAGTTTGTCTTACTGATTTGCATATGGGAAAGCAGTTTAAGTAGAATTAACGCAGTCAGTAAGACTCCTCAAACAAATAGAAGCACCTTGGACACTGCCGTTACTCTATACAACAGCATTAGTACCTACCTATATATCGAAAATTAGAGATAAGTTTAATACGTTCGAAGAAGATGCCGAAAAATTATTACCTCGCAAATATAACAACAAAGAAAAACGACGAAAAACGAGGAAATTATTTTTTGACGAAAATGTAGAAAACGATACAATTTTAGAAGACCGCGAAAATTTTAGAATTAATATATTTTTAACAATATGTGATGAAATTCAAGTCAAATTCACAAAAACTTAAAAAATAAATTTTGTGTAATATTAGATAATTGTGATGATAGCGAGTTTGAGAAAAGTTTTAACTTGATCAAAGAAGCTTATGGGCAGGACTTGGATGCAGAAGATCTGAAAATGGAACTAAGACAATTTCCTCTGCTTGCTGCTGCAGAAAATTTGAAAACTGCTTCAGAAAAATTACTTTGCATAGAAGAAAATAAAATTGTATCGGCCTTTCCAAATGTACAAATTTTATTACGATTATATCTAACATTAGCTATTAGTATTTCAGAGGGAGAACGGAGAACGAATTATTTAAGAAGTGTGATGTCACAAGAAAAACTAAATTCTTTGGCAATTTTATATATAGAACAAGAATCTTTTAAATCTGAAAATACGATGAAATTACTGTTTTTATAGAGACTAAAATTAGAAAAAAGAAGTTTTAAATAATAACTGATGTTTTTTGTCTTACATACCTAATTAATAGTTTAATTTATTTTCTTGACTACCTTTTAATTACACATATTATATTGTAGGTAATAGGTAAGTATAAAAGTACATATACATACATATGTTTATTTTATGTAGGGGAGGGTGGTCCACAGTGAGACATGTTCCACAGTGAGACAGCGAATTTTTTTTTGCAACATGGCAACGTAGGATTCTTGCAATCCCCACTTATTATTTATCATTGGTGCCTAAATAGTCCCTCCCAATCTTGGAATGATTCAGTGTTCTGTGAGTATTATAGGGGTGTGTGTTACAAATTTAACTGCAAAAGTAAATATTTTCCGTCCGATTTTGATGGCTGCTTCTTTAAAGTGGTTTCAGTAATTACCTTATAATTCCTGGTAAGTTAAGTCACAGTATTAATACATCTATTTCAACCTCTGAAATGTATTTTTTTATTGAATTTTACAACAAAAAAAACCGAATTATTGAAAATGTACCTGTGGGTTACAGTGAGACAACGTTTCATGGGGCACAGTGAGACGTCGCACTGTGCCCCATCCAAGTAAGAAATACACAATAATTTAATATTTTAAGGTTATGGCGAGGAACCGAAAACGGAAAACCAATATAGGACTTTTCTCAGAGGAGTCAATGAGCTGTTAAGTTAGTTTTAGAAAATGGTCTTTCGCTTCGTAAAGCAGCTCAGTTGAAGGAAGTTTCATTTCAAACTCTAGCAAGGTAACAAAATATAGACAGAATATATAGATAACTAACAATAAACCTATTTTTAACTTTTAGATATGTTAGAAAGCAGAAAATGAACAGAGATGAAAATATCAAAATGAGACCTAATTATGACTGCAGAAAAATTATGACGAAAGAGCAAGAAGACATATTAGCGGATTACCTCGAGATTTGCTCAAAAATGAATTACGGTCTAACAACTCTAGACTGTCGTCGTTTGGCTTATGAAACAGCTCAAAAAAATGATATCAATGTGCCTGAAAACTGGAAAGAAAACAAAGCTGCAGGGTTAGAATGGATGAGAGGCTTCTTAAAACGTCATCCTGCTTTAAGTATCAGACAACCAGAAGGTTGCAGCCTGTCACGGGCAACATCTTTTAATAAATATAATGTGGGAGTTTTCTTTGATAAGCTGAGGCATGTGCTTAGCCGAAATGAAAATTTTGCTAATGGTTCTAGGGTTTGGAATCTGGATGAAACTGGGACAACCACGGTTCAAAAACCAAAAAAAGTTATCGCTTGCAAGGGAGGCGAAGCAGGTCAGCCAAACAACAAGTGGGGAACGTGGTTCGTTGGTAACCAGTGGCGGATTTGCCATAAGGCCCAGTAGGCCCGGGCCTAGGGCGGCCAGATACGAAGGGCGGCAATCGTGCCAAAAAAACTCAGTGATGATAACAAGAAATAACTCAAATGCAAAGTATCTCAAAATATTTTAGAGGCTCGCGTACCGTACGTATGATTATAATCTTCCTAAATCACTATTTTTGAGTATTAAAGTATAAATACTTTCGTACATCGTGCTTAAAAAATAGTTCGTACGTTTAGTTTAATATTAGTGATCTAGGAAGAATACCTATCCTATTGTTATTACAAAAACAACTCAGCGGTGTCGCGCGAACATTCTAGAAAGCTCTACACGACGCTCGAATGCGTGCGCGCGCCGCCCCGCAGGAAGGATCTAGAAACGATGCAAGCGCGATGGAAATACGCGCGACGTGAGAGTGAGCAAGACAGCGCGCGGCATGCATACACGCGCGCGTTCTGGAAACTGCCCGACTATTCTAGTATAACGTTGCACCGGTATATATAAGCTACGGGTTTGGACGGTGGGACAGTTCAGTTTAGTGAGCGATTGAGTGCGATACTGCTTAAGTTGAATATGGACGGAAAGAAAAGGGTAAGGTTAAGTGGGGCAGAGTATCGCAAGAGAGCTAAAGAAAAAGATGATAAACAAAAAGATACGATTAAAAAAACACGGAAATTAGACGATTTCTTTGGAAAACTTGATGTTCCAAGTAGTAGTGGCGCTCCGTCAACTGATGATTCTGCAGTGTCTTCAAGTGAAAATACTTTGATCGATGTGGCAAGCATATCGAAAGAACAAGCCGAAGATGTCCCTCTAGTACCAGGAGTGGCAGGAGTAGGAGTGCAGCCCAATCCTACGGACCAGGAGCTCTACGAAATCAGCGACGATCCAGCTAAATGGACAATCGACGAGTTCACGCGTGATCACATTTGTAAGAACGGAGCCAATCAAAACATCCAAAATGATTTTCCTAAAAGTGAGCGCATTTACAAAGATAAAGCGCGACAGTTGTCGAGACATTTATTCGAACGTCAGCTTCTGAACGGTGAAAAAGTTCCGCGAAAGTGGCTAATTTATTCCAAAAGTACTGGATGTGTTTTTTGTGGTCCTTGTCTGCTTTTTAATAGCGGGGAGAGTCAGTTCGACAAAAAAGAAGGTTTCAATGACTGGAAAAATTCATATCATCGAGTGTCAACTCATGAGAATTCGCCTACTCACAAATTATCTGTTCTGCATATGAAAGAACGAAGCAACGTGCTAGGTCGCATTGACCGCGCATTAACAATGCAATTAGATGAAGAAATAAATTACTGGAGAAACATTCTGAAAAGAGTAGTTGCATGCGTAAAAGTGCTTGCGTCACGTGGTTTGCCTTTCAGAGGACACGAAGAAAAATTTGGATCAATCCACAATGGAAATTATTTGATGTCCTTAGAGCTTATCGCTGAGTTCGATCCGTTCTTAGCCAAACACATTACACGTTATGGAAATCCAGGCTCAGGATTTACGAGTTATCTTTCTTCAACAACATGCGAAGAATTCATTCGACTTATGGGAAACAAAGTTTTGGAAACAATTGTTATGGAAATATTAACCGCAAAATATTTTTCTCTGATTATTGACTCGACACCGGATATATCTCACGTAGACCAGCTCACTTATGTTATCAGATATGTCCTGCCTAATGGGTCACCTGTAGAACGGTTCCTCAAGTTTATTCCAAACACAGGCCACAAATCACAACAAATGGCAGATGCTGTTACCTCAACTTTAACTGAATTGGGAATTGACATTTCAAACTGCCGCGGGCAATCATATGACAATGCAGCTAACATGTCAGGCATATACAACGGCCTGCAAGCTAAAATAAAGGAAATTTCACCCCTTGCCGACTATGTTCCCTGTTCAGCACACTCGCTTAATTTAGTAGGTGAATGTGCTGCTGAAAGCAGCCAAGAGGCTTGTTCGTTCTTTTTTCTACTCCAAGAGTTATACAATTTCTTTGCAGCGTCAACTCAGCGTTGGGAACTCCTTCAAACCCATTTCACCGTCAAAAGTCTATCAACGACTCGTTGGTCAGCTCGTGCAGACGCATGCAAAAGTTTACGCGAATCCTGGAATGAAATCCATAAAGCGCTAGTCACCATCGAAAATGACACACAACAGAAGAGAACCGTTATATGCGAAGCAAGAGGTATTCGTTTGAAACTGGAACGTTTTGAAACGGCTCTCATGGCTGTTTTTTGGGGATGTTTACTAGATCGCATTAACGCCACAAGTAAAAAACTTCAGAGTGTGGAAATTGACATTACTATTGTTATAGAACTGTACGAGGCTTTAATACATTTTGTTGGCGAAACAAGAGAGAATTTCGATGAATTCGAAAAAAAAGCGAATAAACTGTCCTTCGTACAGGAATATGAAAAAGATTTTCGACGCAATCGAAAGCGTAAGCTGCTTCCTGGCGAGACTAATACAGGTGAAGAGATGCAACAAAGTGGCCGTGAAAATTTTAGAATACATACTTTTTTGGTAGTAATTGATACATTGTCAGAAGAACTGAAAAGACGCCGGGATGCTTATAAATTACTCTACAATAAATTCCTCTTTATTACCAACCTGAAGAATCTAAGCATCTCAGAAGTCGAAGATAAGGCCAAAGCATTGCAAATGATTTATTCTACTGACTTAGAAGACAATTTTACAGAAGAATGTCTTCATTTTCGTTCCCACTGCAGCATAAAAAATGAGGAGCAAAAGAGTGCAGTCAGTTTGTTGAAATGGTTACGAACCGAAGGTCTTCAAACCATTTATCCAAACGTGGATATTGGTCTTCGTATGTGTGTGTGTACACCCGCCAGTAACTGTACAGGAGAAAGATCGTTTTCTTGTTTGCGCAGAGTTAAAAACTATTTACGCACTACAATGACGGAGCAGAGGCTAAACGATCTTGCTTTGCTTAACATAGAAGCTGATTTTTTAAGGAAATTAATAATTTTGCTGCGCTTAAGTGCAGACGACGAGTTTTGTAACACATTGTAAAACCTTTATTTTATTAAAAAGGAAACCTAAAACCATTTTAAATGTTTTATTCAAATTTCCAATCATCCCTGGCCTCGGAAAATATTATAAACTAGCTTTATAAGCTAGCTTTTAGTTAACAATTTTCTGAATCAAATAAAAGTGGCAATAAAGTAAATTCATGAATTATGTATCTAGTCTCTAATGATCGGTGCTGAGAAAAGGGCGGCACATGGCCTGGGGCCTAGAGCGGCTAGGACTGCAAATCCGCCACTGTTGGTAACGGTCTGCTGTTTTGTAAGTGCGGTGGGAAATACAATTCCGCCTGCTATTATATTCCCTCGAACCCACTTTAAAACACATATGTTTCGCGATGCTCCCCCTGGAAGCTTAGGACTTGCCACACCCTCAGGTTGGATGAATGGCCAACTATTTGTTGAAGTTATGCGCCATTTCATAAAGCATACAAATTCTTCAATGGAAAATCCCACATTTATTTTATTTGACAACCACGAAAGCCATTTATCAGTTGAATGCATAGATTTAGCTAAATCAAATGGGGTTACGATCTTAACTTTCCCGCCTCATTGCAGCAACAAGCTTCAACCTCTTGATGTTGGTGTATATTTTTCGTTCAAAGCTCATTACAATCGAGCTGTTGACTATTGGCTGATGCACCATCCAGGAATACCTATGACCATATACGATATCCCTGAATGTATCACTACTGCGTTTCAACATTCTATGACACCAATTAACATTACATCAGGCTTCCGTAAATCAGGAATATTTCCGTTTAATCCGGAAATTTTTACAGATGACTTTCTTCCTAGCAGTGTAACTGATAGACCTCTTATGAATGAAACCATTTAATCTTCTAGCAGAGCATCTAATCTTTTAGAATGCGATGAAAACAAAGACTCTGAAGACCATAATGACCATGCTATTTCTGTAATGGAATCTACCTCTATCACTATTAGGCTTCCTGAAAATAAATTTCCTGCCCCCAATATGTCTGAGACTTCATCCACTCTTAATAAGGGTTTTGTCAGTCCCCAAGAGTTTAGAGGACTTCCTAAAGCGGCTGCTAGTAAGAGGACACAAAATAGAAGGCGAGGAAAGAGCTTTATTCCCACCGACACTCCGGAAAAATTGGAATTAGAAGCAAAATATGCGGCAAAACGTAAAGTGAAGGCAAAAACCATTAAAAGAAAGTTGGTAGAGTCAGACTCTACTAGTTCGGCGAGCAGTGAAACTGATATATCGGAAGTTTCATCAGAGTATGATCCAGATATGGACGCTCCAATAAAGGAATTTGAGGAACTTGGCAGAGATGTTGTTACAAATGATTATGTGCTGGTGAAATTCGCAGGCAAAAGAAACATAAAATATTTTGTGGGAAAAATTTTAAGCAATAGGAATAACGATCTCGAGTTCGACATAAGTTATCTACGAAGAAAGGATAAGTCCAACAAATTTTTTTACTCCAATGTCCCCGAAATTACTACCGTTGCCGAGCGCGACATTGTTCTAATCTTGTCAAATCCTAAATTATTTGGAAAAACTAAGAGACAAAACCAATATGTTCAATTTGAAGTTAATTTTGCTACTTTAGATGTTCAATAGGTAGTTGTCTCATTGTGTCCCACTATGTGTCTCAGAGTAGACCACTATGGGGCACATTGAGACATTTTGCAATAAAATAAATTATTTTCTATAGCATTATACTTTTTAAGTTGTCAACATATTTTGTGATATTGATGTTTAAATTAAAGTTAAGTTAAACAGCCAGTGTATTATTTAAATTAAAAAAGTTCATATTTTGGAAATAATAGTAACTGGAAAAAAAACTGTCTCATTGTGGACCACCCTCCCCTACCGGGTGGTCCAATAAGCCGATCTCTCGGCTATATATCAGAAACTATTTATGTTATAACTTTAGGAGAAAAAATTCCTCGGGAAAACTGGACAAGGGAAATTGCTGGAAATTACTTTCAAGTTTCTAGTTTAACCGCTAGGGGGCGGAACCTGTAAACAAAAATTTTAAAACCAGTTTTTTGTGAAATATGCCTAGTTATACCCAGTGTTAAATAAGTAAACTAAAAAAAGGCCTAAATTTCGCACAAATTTGTTCAAGTACTTTTTATTCTATTTTTCCAAATAAGGGGTGGGGGAAAGTGGGAAATTGTTTGTGGATAAATATCTATAACTTTGGTTTGAATCAACCGATTTTAACGACATTAGTGTCAATAGAAAGAGTGTAGATGAATTAATTACATCTACTATAAAACAATGGCATCTAGTTTTAATTGTCATAGGTAGAGGGTACTTTCGAATGAAAAAAAAATAATTTGTTTTCCCTAAGAATGTTTAATGGAAACACCTAATTATTGTGAATTAAAATGGAACTGGATTAAATTCTCAACAAAATGGCGCAAACCGCATGTTGATCGCTATTGTCGAAGTCAAGATATAAATAAAAACGCATAAACATAAGTAAGTATAGTATTGACTCACTCTGTATTATAACTTAAAATTAAATATGTAAAAGAAAGATCATACATAAATCTCGACCATTAAGACTTAATGTCCAGTAGTCCAGTTAAATGCTTCTTCAATCTCAGTTTACAGCAATTGTTAAATCTGCTAGAAGAACAACCCCATATCATGTCAAAAATTTTGTGGACAGACGAGGCTACGCTTAATAGTGCGGGTGGTGTTAATCTGCATAATAAGCATTATTGGTCTGAAGAAAATCCGCACTGGGTAGAGGAAGTGCAGCTTCAAGGTAGAGTCCTAATATTTGGTGTAGTATAGTTGACTGAAAGATCGCAGGTTCATATTTCTTGGAACTTCAAATGGCGATACATAATATTTGGATTTTCTGGATAATTGATTGTCTGTTTTATTGAAATATATTTCTCACAAACATGAGGTATGATATTACAGCATGACGGGTGTCATGCGCACTTATCCGGACCAGTTAGAGATTATTTGAATGTAAGTTATCCAAATGGATAGATTGGAAGGGTAAGTATATTTTCAGGGCCAGCTAGATCTACAGACATGTCTGGACTTTTATCTGTGGGGAAGATTGAAGGATTTAGCGTACCAAACACACCAACCACGCGAGACTACAGAGACGCTATAAATAGTATATCAACAGCTGAAATTTAAGCAATAGATATGTCAAAGCGTGCTAGATTACATATTTGTGTGGAAAACGATGAAAAACAATTTGAACATTTAATTGGACATCAAGTTTTAATGACCAAGATATCTGTATGATCTTTTTTTCCCATATTTAATTTTAAGTTATAATACAGGGTGTCAATATTATACTCACTTATGTTTATGCGTTTTTATTTATATCTCGAGTTCGACAAAAGCTATCAACATGCGGTTTGCGCCATTTTGTTGAGAATTTAATCCAGTTCCTTTATTATTCACAATAATTAGGTGTTTCCATTAAACATTCTTGAGGAAAACAAATTTTAATTTTTTTAATTCGAAAGTACCCTCTACCTATGACAATTAAAACTAAATTCCATTGTTTTATAGTAGATATAATTAATTCATCTACACTCTTTCTATTGACACTAATTTCGTTGAAATCGGTTGATTCAAACCAAAGTTATAGGTATTTATTCACAAACACTTTCACACTTTCCCCCACCATTTATTTGGAAAAATAGAATAAAAAGTACTTGAACAAATTTGTGCGAAATTTAGGCCTTTTTTTAGTTTACTTATTTAACACTGGGTATTATTGGGCATATTTCACAAAAAACTGGTTTTTAAATTTTTCTTTAGAGGTTACGCCCCTTAGCGGTTAACCTAGAAACTTAAAAGTAATTTCCAGCAATTTCCCTTGTCCACTTTTCCTAGGGAATTTTTTCTCCCAAAGTTATAACATTAATAGTTTCTGATATATAGCCGAGAGATCGGCTTATTGGACCACCCGGTACA
>CAJUYG010008061.1:0-10218 GCA_910591675.1 Galerucella calmariensis | reverse complement strand
GCTTAGATATTAATTTATAATAGTAAATATGATATCAAAAATTACTATTAATAGGAAATAAACCAGTTTCCATTGAAAATTACTCCCAAATTTTAAAATAAAATTCAAATTTCAATGCACTCTCCGACCACAACCCGAGGATTTCCGAACGCTACCGATGATACGTGTGATGTCATATCTCTTGTGTTTACTTATGTCAATATGGCCGGTATTGCATTAGGTTATGTGTAGTTGTGTGTTTATATTGTATTTGAATCAACTATTAATTGCTTTATCTACGTAAAAATATCATTTATATGTTTGTTCTAAAAGTCAACGTAAAGTGGAAAGTGGTCATAAATATTCGATATTGCCGAGGATACTTCGAAACTTTTGGAGGAATATATTTTATTTACTAGTTCAGTGTTCACTGACCATTCTTTCATATTTTGTGAGTAAAGATATGGCTAGCGAAGGTTTTGTGAAAGCACAAACTGATAACTTACCCAAAGTAGACTCATTTATGCTGCTTGAATTTATGAAGTCGAAAAGCTGCTTTAATGCAGAGGAAATAAGAGGAGTTAAAGCATTATCGTAAGTACGATTTAAACTATGTTTTATTTATATAATATATACCAACCATATTTCGATGTGTGGTCGTGAGAAAATGATGTTTTTATGGTTGATTCCTAGATATATAGGTACATAACCTCAAACTATCTAAGAATAAAAATTGCCAGCATAGAAGTAGGTACTCACATTAAAATGGTCTTCACAAACAAAAGTAATGCCCTTCTCTTAAGTGTATTTATGCTTGCGCCACCAGGTAAAGTAACAAATATTTTGACTGGAGTTTTAATAGACGTTGATTTACACACTGGAACAATGCAATATTTGGAATACAAAGTTAAGAACGTAAACAAATGACGTCACACCATGGGACAGCCATCTTTATGAAGTGAAGCGCGTTTTGGCGGTCATTCAAATTTTATGATTCTTAATGTCGTTTTAAAAGTAGAGTTTATATTTTTTTTCGAAAAAATAGGCATGCAAGGTGTTAGGAGACCTGATAAAGCGTCAATTTCCACCAATAGCAATATTTATGGTTGTACCCCATTATTCCTGCAAGTTTCAATTCAGCATGATCCTATATTTTTCAAAGAAGTTTATTTTTTTGCAGCTTCACTTCAGCCGGCAGTCCACAGGTAGATTCGGTATATAAAATTACTGATTTTATGGAATTTCCAACAAACCAGAAGTGTTTTTGTCTCAAACATACTGTGATTATTAAAAAATAATAATCGTTGAATAATTATTGTTCTAACGCTTTGAACGTTTTGGAAAAAAAATTTTCCAAAGACAATCACCGTTTAACTAAAAAGCAACAACTACTTCCCGGGCTATAGGCCCCGACGGATATTAAATTGCAATTCAAAGTCAAACGGGGTTGGTATATCTACAAGATATTTAACACCAATCATTGTGGTTGACAATAAGAAGGGACAACATAGCTTGTAGACCGACAATATTGCAAAACGGTAGTTCTTCATGTTCTCTAATAAATTCTATTAATTTTTCATCCATATTAAAAAATACACAAAATAATTAAAAAAGATATGGCACAAATCAAACGTAAATGATCTGTCTCTGACCGTAAACGTCCACACTTGCGATTTTACTCAAATGGCACGGTCTCGGTACGATCAAAATATTCGTAGAGAGAAAGACCGCGGTCATTTGATTGGATCGTTCCCTGACCCTTCCTATTAATGTGACTACTTCAATATAAATTGTATGTTCTAATATTTGATCTGACCGTGACCGGACCGCGAACGGACCGTGATTTGACCTATAGTAGACTTATAGTAGACCTATAGTATGAATTTACCTTTCAGGTAGATTCATACTATAGGTCAGATCACGGTCCGTTCGCGGTCCGGTCACGGTCAGATCAAATATTAGAAAATACAATTTATATTGAAGTATTCACATTAATAGGAACGGACAGGGAACGATCCAATCAAATGACCGCGGCCTTTCTCTCTACAAATATTTTAATCGTACCGAGACCGTGCCATTTGAGTAAAATCGCCAGTGTGGACAAGTTTTCGGTCAGAGACAGATCATTTACGTTTGATTTGTGCCATATCTTTCTTAATTATTTTGTGTATTTTTCAATATGGATGAAAAATTAATAGAATTTATTAGAGAACATAAAGAACTTTATACTCTCGGAAATAATCGTAATCTAAAAGATTACCATACAGAGTAAAAAATTCTCCTTCTTCTTTTCTATTAATGCTTATGGGATGCACCCAAAAACCCCTATCAAGCTTCTTTTTAAAATATTCATTTTTCTCATCTTCATCAAGAATGTAAGCCATTACGGCTAAGTCTTTTGTCGTGAAGTTGGAAAACATTGCTTGTTTAATGACTGGCACGAGACTGCTAGTGTGAATGGATCGCAAAAAAACAAGACCGTGACCGGACCGATATCTGACCGTGACCGGACCTATAGTATGAATCTACCTTTAATAATTATCTCTCCGAAACCCAGGACGTGTGTTAAATATTTTTGTTATTTATTTCGATAGCTTCTCTTAATTATGACATGACTTCGTGATTACAGATATTTTTTATGATTCATTTTTATTGCTGTTTTTGTTTACTACAGCACCACGAATTCCAACAACAACTTTTGACATGATTCATACTAGATTACCATATTTATCTTGTAATTAACAAGTTAACAAAAAAAAAACAATTAGTTTCCAAGGAAAATAAATTCTAACCGAATTATACCAGGGGCCTTTTTTTTTTATTTTACTGCATCAACCTCTAGGGTTATGAGCGGGGACAAAGTGTGACTACTTAAAAAAAAACATACAATACATGTATATTGAGAAATTCTTATCCTACCATAAAACCAAACAAAATTTCAATGTCAAAATATTTTATTACTCAACACATTCTCCTCTTAATTGGATACAATTATTACAGCGAACCTGCAACGTCTCTGAACCTTTCAAAAAAATGTTTCTTCTTGCTCTACAAACCAGACCTCCACAGCTTTTATTACCTCCTCGTTGGAAGAAAATTTACGACCTTTCAAACTTTTTTTCAATTGAGGAAAGAGATGATAGTCGGACAGAGCCAAATGTGGTGAATAACGGGAGTGCTCTAGTAATTCAAACCCTAAATCACGAATATTTGCATGACAACATGAGATTTGTGTGCAGGGTTAGGCTGGCCTGCAAAAAAACACCTCTGGATAGCTTTCCGCGTCTTTTCTTTTTAATTTTTTCTTGTAGAGTGGTCAGTAATATCGAAAAGTAATCTCCGGTTATTTTTGTATCCTCATCGAAAAAATAACTCATGATTACTTCAAGGTAATCCCAAAAAACTAAAGCAAGAACTTTTCCAGCAGATTTTTGGACACGAACCTTCTTAGGTCTTGGAGAGAACGAAGGTTATTGATCACCAAGGGTATTGAGCATATCTTCGTAAATCTGCATACCTCTTAACCCTTTTGAATACAAGTAATTGATAATGGCTCGATACTCCAATTTTTCGATTTTCACACTTCTTTTCCCTTTTAATTTATTGCGTAGCTCTGGTTCACTTTATTGACGTCCAGCTTCACACTTCTAATGATAAGTTATTGTTCTTTGCTATGGTAACGCAATATTTTGTTTATGCATGGAACTGGTCTAGGCTAACTAGATATCAATACATCCTCGTAGATTTTGAAATAGAGATTTCAGAGATTTGAGCACTTTTTCATAATTTTCACTTAATGCGCGTTTCATATTAGGTGGGATGTTGTTAACTGTTTTTCTAACACTTAAACTTGCACAATCCAACTGTATATGTTCCATGATTAGAGGCACATCACATATTAAACACTGCTTATTAAATAAATGCTGGTGTGTGATGAGTGACTGAATGTCGTATTCTTAACCTGTTTGAATCAACCTGGTCTTCTCTGTTCTCTGGAAGTGTCAGTCTGGATTTTACTGAATACATGATTTCTCTAAGTAGCGAATTAGTTTCTTCCCATCTTTTTCGCCAGATATTTCATATAACCAGTTTGAAATCGGCAACTGGATTGCTTACGAAATATGGTAGATTTTAGTTGCTAACGGAATCTCGCGCAATTTCATCGACTTTTTCATTGAGTGGTATGCCTACATAAGAAGAAGCCCACAGGAACACTACTTTAAAGTGTGTTTTCTGGAGTCTGTGAAATTCTTCTTCGATATTTTAAAGTATTTGGTGAGTGGGAAATAGTTATTTTATTCCCAAGAGAGCACTTTAGGAGTCTGATATTATTAATAAGTTTTTGTTTGGCTGTTTCTAGCTTCTCAAAGCTCCAAGTATAGCGAGTAGCTCTCCTGTATACACTGAACAGTGAGGATTCAGCCTGATTGCATAAATGTTAGTATCTTGTGAGAATGCCGATACAATTCCGTTTTCTGATTTAAATGCATCCGTGAAAACATGATCATAACTAGTGAATTCAGAAATGGGATCATGGTATCATTGTATTTTAATTAGAATATTTGGTCGCTGGTAGAGTGTTTGAGCTGTTCTACTAATTAGAAGTTGACTGCTGTTATTTGACTTATCCAGGGACAAAATTCATGACATAATGGTAAAGACAATTGAAATTGATCAATATTGAAATCCGATCTTTTTAATCTTTCATGAAAAGGTAAGTATTTTTTCTTGGTGTCTGGGATGGTATTTGTACCATGAAATATTGTTAAAAAACTAGGATTGTTGTTTTTTAGAACCGAGACTCTAGATGCATAGCATAAAGATAGATATAGACGTCTTAGATATAAAGGTCGTTGTGATGTGATAACTTGGGGGCTACTAACAGGACTTGTTCTGAAAGTTTCTGAAACTATTTCCAGAGAACTGGTCTGTATAACATCTAATTTGTGTAGAAGAGTGCCTCAATAGCACTCTCGGGCGTATACTACCAAACTCCCCAATTACCTTCAGGTCTACACAGATGCCTCAAAGTTCTCAGACAAGGTACGAGCAGCGGTAGTGACTACAAATTCAGTCCATATGCTCAAGCTCCCAACAACTTACTCTATTTACTCCGCAGAACTTTATGCATTATATCAAGCTTAAGTCCTTATAAATGCATCTGGCACTCATAGTCATCTAATTCTCACAGACTCCCCCAGCGCTCTAAAAACCTTACAAACTATTCACTCAGACCATCCTCTCGTGAATAAACAGGAACTTTACACTGCCCAACAAAACCGCAAGAACGTTGTTTTCATCTGGATACCATCCCGCTTAGGAATCCATGGCAACGAAGGAGCAGACAAATATACTAAACAAGCTGCAGAAAATGGCAATACGAAAACAACTAGTTTATCAGTGAGTGCGGATGTAAAAAGTGCAGCTAATGCTCAAGTGAAGAGTGCGTGGGAAAACCGGTGGAAAAGTGCAAACACTAAGGTAAACGAGGTCAAAAAGTCAACAAAACCATGGCCTATACTACCCAAAGATTTCTTCCAACCAGACTACGCTTAGGCCACACTTGGCTAACCAATTTTGTTACCTATTATTTATTTAAAATAATAAGGCAAGATAAATTGCAACGGCGACTCAATGCGGAGAGCACCTCAGGTGTGAATTCGGAGATCAAACTAATATCAGTTCAGGGAGTAGTCTTACCGGTTCGCGGGTAATCCTACTTTATTTGAGTTATTGAAGTTATATTGTAGTTGATGAGATAATAGATGAAGTTAAGAAAGCAAGTGAATTTAATAAGTTAATAAATCAAGTAAAGTGGGCGCCACCCTGAATAATATTAGTCGACTTAATTGATCTTCACCTCACAACTCTCTATCAACAAGCCTGGAAATGCTGGAAGGGAAGGAATATGAACAACGTTGTTTAATTTCACAAGTTGTATTATGATTTTAAAACTAATATTACAGTGAATGAATGAATGAAAAAAATGTTGTTGCTGGTCGTTGAAGCAATCACGTTGTTTTACTTTCCTTGGTTTTTTCGGACAGGTACTAGGTATTTGAGGTTAATCCATGGAAAGTTAGTTCATGGAAAGCTACTTTATGGAGAGTTCTTTGTCAAAAATGTCCGGTACAAAATGTCAGGTACAAACTGTCAGGTACAAGATGGCAGGTACAGAATAGCAGGTACAAAATGGCAGGTACAAAGTAGCAGGTACAAAGTGCATTCAAATTTGAATGCACTTTATATGGATTCAAGGTGTGTGAGGTAAACCTCTCACCATAAAATAAAATTTTAAACCTTATTGGTTCATGGTTCACAGGAAACGATCAGCAACGAGACCACAAAGTAGCTGTCAGGAGTTTCGTTGTGGATGAGTGGCAACATAAATGGAACCTTCAGATCCATAACACAAAGCATGAAGTAGTGACAAATGTGAGAGAAACCCTCCTTCCCTACCGACTTCAAGAGCTGAACAAATTAAAGCTACCCAATTAAGGATTGGACACACAGCCTTAACGCACAAATTCATATTAAATAAAGAAAACCCACCTCAATGTGCCCAATGTGAGGAAAATATGCCCATCAAACATATTATTCTACAATGTCCCCAGTTTGCAAACCAACGAAGGCAGCATAGGATCCCCAACTCCTTACAGCTGCTAGCTCTCAGAGACCAAATGAAAGATTCCTTGAATTTCCTTAAAGTCATCAATATGTACAATATTTGTAATCTTAATGTAACTGTATTGTGAATACTGAATTGCCAATAACCCTAGTGGTTGACGCAGTATAATGAGAACGAGACAATGCAATATGGTGATAAAACATAGGGTGTTAAGTTAAATCTTAAACTAATTATATGGAAAAAAATATTGATGAAGATTATCGTTTTTGCTTGAAACATTCTGCTAGAGAAAATACACTAACTGGCGCCGTGGCTTAGTTGGTTAAAGCGCTTGTCTAGTGAACAGGAGATCTCGTCTATGCCTCATGTTTTTTTTTAAATTTGTTCAGACCCACCTTGAACGAACAGATTTAGTCCAAACTTTCAACACTTAATATCATAGACCGATGACAATACAATCTAGTAGTAAAGCATTATTTGAAAAAAGCATAATTCTGATCAAGCATCGAGTTTGAAAAAAACTAAAAACACGCTTTATAGGTACTTAATCAAACTAAAAGGCGAACAATAATTCTTAATTTAAGAATAAATAGTTAACGAGAAAATAAATGTCATTGTGGTAATAGCGTGGGGTTCTTTGAACGATATTTGTACACTAACTTTGTATTTGGTAATAGGACTAGTAATAAATTATAACAATTGATATCGAGGACCCCACGCTACTACCATAATGATACTCATTTTCTCGTTACATTTTATAAATGTAGAGAGAGTTATTTTCCACTTTTCAGTTCGATTACCTATAAAGCTGTTTTTATTTTTTTTAAACTATAATCTCATCCTAATTTTATTTATTGATATCTTCTTGAATGGTTCTGCATAAAATTGGTACTCTTTGTGTATTTCTCAAACAAAATCGGTGAATTATGGAAGTTTTGAAGAAGTTATAAAGTTTGACTAAAGCTGTAAGAAGACAAGTTAAATTGCTATTCAAGTTGAATTTTTCATTAGGTATTTTCCAAAATTAATAACTCTTTTAATAACCTTATGATAAAATGATCAACTTCAACCAATGCAATTAACAAGAGTGTTGTGATCTCGTAGCTTCCAAGTTTTCTATTTTTGTGCCTGAGTAAAGCTTCAAACTAGTTAACGAAATATTTAAAGCATCTTGTTAACCATGAGCTGAAAACTTTTAGTGGTAATCAACCGTTGTTCTACAATAAATGTGTAGTCGAATTAAGATAATTAAAAAGCATTCAATTGCCTCAAACATTCCAAAAACCAACAAATTCTTTCGAATAGATAAAACAGTGTAGATGTAGATGAAACAGTGAATGTTTGCGATGGTGAATGATACGAAACCGTTGAAGGTAAATATTGAGACGATCTCTATGCCCTATGATTTTATTTCAATTATACAATTATACATGAGAAGCCTTTTAATAAAATAATCAGTTTCATTATTTTTACATCATTTTTCCTCTGGAAATGATTGTTTTGGTATGAAACCCTCGAGGGATATTGAAAAAAACGAAATTGTATGATGAGCAAATTAACAAATCAGGAAGATAACTAGAAATATGAGATATACATGTACGAATAGGCTTTCTCAGAATCTTAGATCTCTTTTACTTGAATATGGATAAAAATATACATAAAAGATAGTGTGTTAGCGCCAGCCATTCAAATCGACATATTTTTTTTTCAGTTTGCTTTAACATATCTGTCATTCCTTTTTCAAGCTGCAAATCGTCTTTCACGAATTATAAGATTAGCTGCAAACGCACACTCAGTCAGGGTGTTTGGTTTTAACTGGTTGTAACCAGTGTGTTTCTTTTACTCATAGTATACGATTTCGTCTATAGTAATGTTCAACAGTAGTTAGTACTCCAAATAGTAGCTTCGCAGCTCATAGTTCATAGCTATTTGATGCACGAGTGAGAGTAGCGATATAGTTAGCTCTCCGCTTTTTTTGGCTTCACCCTTTTTCTTCTAATATTACATTGGAGCTGATTCCGCAAAAGTCCATAGTGTCCATAGTGAAAATCCATAAAAAATCCATAGTAAAAGTCACAGTATTCTGGGAATGACCTCTGACATAATGCCTCCAACAGTAAACTACGACCTGCCTTACACCGTCCTACTTCCAAATAGAGATGAATGGGTCCTCCGTGAGGATGAACTCTCAACGGCTCAAAAACACCCTCAGGCTCATGGTGCAGGTGTATACGGGCGCAGACCTAGGACAGAAATTTCAACCTCTCTAGGATCCTATGCAACCGTATTTCAGGCGGAAATTTACGCCATTGTTTCATGTGTGGAGAGGGTGGAGCAAGCCAATCTCATGGAACAATAAAAATTTTCTCGTACAGCCAAGCGGCTTTAAAAGAACTTGGCTCTCGCGTGTAACATCGAAATTGGTTTTAGATTGCCAAAAAGACTCTCCTCTCTCCTCCTCCTCTCTCCTCTCCTCAATAAAGTATTGCTGGTCCGGATCCCTGGCCATTCTGGCATGGAAGGAAACGAGAAGGCAGACTTTCTTGCGAGTGAGGGTGCCACACGTGTTTCTATCGGACCAGAACCTACAATTGGTATCGCAATAAGTTTTGCCAAACAAACACTAAATACCTGGACAGCAAAAAAGCTTTAGACTTCTGGCATTATTTACTAGGATTGGTTCATTCAAAGGCTTTTATACATTCTTCGAAGTATGTCTCCAAACAAGTGTTAGACCATAGCAGGCATGACCTACGTTGTCTAACAGACATTTTAACAGGCTATTGTCATTTGAATCATCATATGCTAAAACTTGGACTGTCGGAAGATCCGACTTGCCGTCTTTGTTTGGAAGATGATGAAATAGCAGAGCTTATTATTTGTGCCTGCCCCGCCGCGGCTCGAATCAGGTATCTGACGTCTTGCAGGGTCTCTCTCTTGCCCTCGGACCTGGAATATCATTCACCAAATAAAATAATCGACTTTGTTAAGAAGCTGAATTTGTTTGGGGAAATTTGAATAGGTGTGAGCCACAATACACTCTTGCGAGTCGCAGTGGAGGGCATTATAGACCCACTCACCACAAACCTAACCTAACCTAACCTACACTCCTCTAACCAGTAAACTCCTAGGCTTCTGAATTGCTGCGCAATTCACAAGTATGTGGATGGAGGTTTCTTGTTTCATGCCACAGAATCAACATTTTCTTCCCCCTTTATTTTGAGCTATGTATTTCATATGATCATTCAGGCGAAGATATCCCGGTAAGACAGTGCAGTTTTACCACAGAATACACCATCCCAAGAAGAAGCGAAGCTTGTGCTATTTTACAATTTATTTTCTGAGTGCGCATGTCTGGCAGTCGCCATTTTAAGCCCGTTATCTGTCAAAGTGACATTTTATTTTGTTGTAAGCTTTTTGATTATTTATATATTTTTTTGTGTTTTGAACGATAAAATTTGTTTACAAAATTACATTTATTACTTATGGTGCCAAAAACTTGTGCAATTCGTGGATGTCATTCAAGTGATGGAGACGGAATAAGTATCTTCTGTATGTTCCCTGTGGTATATTATTCATTCTTTTTTTAATTTCTTGGGAAATTAAACCAC
>CAJUYG010008058.1:0-10221 GCA_910591675.1 Galerucella calmariensis | reverse complement strand
CTAAAATCCAACAAGTCCAATGTTTCCTTTCGTGGATAACCATTCGCTGGGCAGTCTTTTTTATATAGTCTCCATGAATTTACTGGGGCTAAGTCTAAAAAAGGGATAAGGACTTTTCATGTCCACTTATTTGTCTTTAAGAACGTCCGATAATACTCCATCTGTTGATCTAATACATTCACCCCACCCATATTTTCATTGTATTGTTTGATTACCATCGGGATAGATACATCGACGTGGCTTTTTGTTTTCTTGGCCATCTTTTTACATTGCTGGAAGTCCCAGCCGCTGTGCAATTTGAGGCCATGAAGACGGATTAGTTGTCCTCCTAATTCACGATCACAACGGGCTCCCTGACATACTACTCACTTTTTCCACGAGCCATATCTTTATACTTTTTAAATTTGAGAGCACTACGATCTGGAATACGGTTGTTCATTATCGTGCCCGAGCTGTGTAACCTCAATTTTTACATCGCTTTTATTGAAAGGACAGTGGTAAAATACCTATCATGATATGTGCAGCTGCCTGGAGGAACACTCTTAGCCAAGTGTAGAATTACAGACCCAAACCCGATGAAGTTTCTTCGAACATTGTTTTTGCTCCTTTATAAATAGCAAAATCGAGCATTAATCACTAGTAGTCAACAGAAAATTTTTGAGTCCTATCGGCCGCGGTGTATTTTTCACAACTTGGCATAAAGAATATCGTCCACCAAATGGGATCATTTGTTCATCTATGGAGTGATACGATGGAACTCGTTGTAGTCTGTTTCAAGTCTGAAATACCTTGTCAATTATAGGTTGGACTCTCCACAATGGGTTGGATTTTCCGTCACCGGCTGGTCTATCGTGATCTATGACATGAAGAGAATTTCGCAAAGCCATGAATCGGTTACGAGAAATTTTCTCACACATTAACAATAACTTTGTATTAGCTCGCCAGTACATGGGCAAACTGGGATAGGGAATACATCCTATGATGATGTGAACACCAAACAATTTTGCTATTTCGGCCTTGCTTGTTTTAAGTTATTCTCCTGTTTCGCGCATGTAGTAAAGATTTGTACATCTAGAGACCTCCTCATAGAATGGGTCATCAAAATAATCCCAAAAATATTCCGCTTAATGTCGAACTGGTTGTTTTGGTAATACTGGATAGTCATGTTATTTATCATGAAATGGGATTTTTTTTCCAGGGTTTTGGTTTTTGCTTTTGTTTCTGGACCCTTGATGAAGATTATACGTCAGGATTGACAATTTCATCTGAAGAATTCCCCTCAGATTCGATAACATCCTCCCTATCAGATCCGTTGTCATTGTCTCTATCAGATCTGTTATCAGTGTCATTCTCAGATACATTGTCATCGTCTGCTGACGTGTTAACAAGGCGCAACTTTGTTTCCATGTCTTCGTCATGGAACTCATCAATATCGGAATTAGTTTCATCTTCCAATATCTACCAAATTTCATTTTGAGACTATTCAGAGAAGTCAAGTCCTGAAATCGAAAAGGGGTAACTAATTTATTCTGTTACTAAATATGAGATCTGATAAAAAACTCCAGCAAAAAATATTATCCGAATTTCAAGTTACGACCGAGGTTTCACGATCGTGCGACTGAAATTTTGAACTGAATTTATTCCGAACTTTTTGAAAAATAAATGCTAATATGAAGTAGCAATGTGTTGTTCAATATCAAATCCCATAAAATTACATTTTGAACCATATGAAATAAAATACACACCAAATAACGTCTTATCAGTTTGTATGTAAAGTTAAATTATTTCTTACCCTTAGGTTTATTAGGAAAGGGACCCTCAATACGTCTGCTACACGCATTACAAAAGTCTTCAGTAGACTTTCTCGGGGCACCACAAGCATAACAACCCTTACACTTTTCACAAGGTCTGGTCCTCCATTCAGGTCGACCAAAAGTCTTCCCACATTTTGGACACACTGGCATCTTTAAACCCAAACTGTTGTAGAATTAAATTTCACAAAACCCACACCAATTAACTTGGAAAACTCTTCTACACTCGAAAATATAGTAGTATAAACAAAATGGAAATAAGCAATAAACAAAACTATCCCAGACTATTAAATTGAAAATTTTAAAACTTTGTGAACAAATTGAAATTTTAATAAACAACAAGAAAAGACAAAATAAATGGAAGTAATAAGAAACAAAATTTTGACATCAAACCTAAACCAACAGTATTACCTCAGTAGCGCAAACAGACAATTTAAACTCTGAACTACTAAACTGATGGTATCGTTACAAGATAATAAATGAAAAACAAAGTTTAGAACAGAGCAAAAAACACAAAAAAGGTTCTTACTTCTTACGGTCAAAAAACGCAGCCATCTTCAGAATCAAATCATTACTGACTGAGAATTAAAAAAAAACGCCGGTAAGAACTCTCACGATCGATCGATGCCGATTGCGATCTCAAAAATTAATTTCAGTATGTTCTGGAACTTTACTTACACACTCGCACGCCTGGGTCTTCTCGGGTGGAAAGGGATACAGAACAGGAATACAATGCTGTGTATCCCCATAAACAGCCCCCTCTCTAATGATTTGTAGAATTTGGTTATCAGTTTCTGACAAGGCTGTTTCTACTGCAGGACCACCACCTGTTCTTGAAGCTACTATTTTCCTGGCAGCAGCCCTGGTCTCAACTTCATGCGTAGGATCAATCATATACTATGAAAAAAAATGTATTTGTCAGTAAAATGAAACTACTTGATGTGTTGGATTACAATAGAAATACTTCACGTTTCAATCTCTGGCCATCTTTACTAGTGCCCGATCCATGCGCATTCAATTTTTTGGCAAGATCATTCCATTCTTTTTCAATGGTCTCCTTAGATCTTGCCCCAAGACTTACCCCCCTATGGCCAGATTAGAATTAAATAGTCCAGCAACTCTTCCAACTGGCTATTGGAAACACTGTGTTCTCCTATTCTCTGTATGTACGTCAAAAACTATTGATAGTAGCAGTACCCATTCTCAAATTATTTCACTCACCTAATAAATAAAAGAATAAGTACAAACACAAAAGACACAATACATCAAAACTGATGTATTTACTAGGTAATGGAGGAGGTAATGGAAATTTATAGAGGATGTAGGCATTCAAAAGACAAGCTTCTTGTTTTGTATATAGTCTTATATACTTTTAATTGAGCATGGGATACGATACGGTATTATTTTATTTCAAAGATTTTAATTATTGATTAGAACATACAAAGCTATTTTAACAATTCAAAAAAAGTAAAGTGTCAACTTGACGTAACGTCATAAAAAAATGGTTCGGAACGGAACATAGCTCCCCTCTTTGAAGGCTCCTGCCTTTAAATCTACTATTGATTAGACAAGACGCAAAGTTTTGTCGCTGGACGGTGATATTCTTGACCACGAACTTTCACGATGGCACTTCTGTTCATTTTGGTAATATCGGCAGATATAACGAAAGAATGCTTTCTAAAACGTAGCACTATGGATAGGAGATCGTCTTGAACTGTAGGACCAACCATTAAAATATCATTAAGTGAAAGGCCTGATGTTGACTTGGCAGATCCATCAAATACCACTCTGATTTTTGTAGTGGTGCTAGTGGGTTTAAATACGGGATGATGAGGAAGAAAGAATCCAGTAAGATTGTCAGGAATTTGTGATTTACTCATATGTCCAAGATCGAGATATTAATCAATAAATTTGGTATAATCAAGCCTTAAGTTATTATTTTTAGACATTTTCCGTTCAAGAGAGTAGAATCTTTTCTCCGCGCATTGTTTAGAATCGCCTAGAACAGATGTATCAGCTTTAAAGGGAATTTTTACAATAAATCTACCCGTTTCATCTCGAACCGTATTATTTTGGAAATGATACTCACAAAAGATTTCTTCTTTCGAAAGATGAGGTTTGTTATAGATGCTTTCTATTTTCCAAGAGTTTTCGATTTGATTATGTAATTCATCATTGGTAATATTTATGTGACAATAAGGCTTTTTAGAGTATGTATTAATGTGGGTTAAATCGATAGTACCGGCTATCACCCAATCGAAATGAGTTTTTTGTAGAAATGGAGCATTTTTCCCAATTTATGCTGCCCTACACAAAGAGTATCCCAAAAGGTTTCAGCACCTATTTATATATCTATTGATGCACTGATATCGAAAGTTGGATCAGCAAGAATCATGTTGTTTGGAATGTTCAACTGAGCTTTGTCAAAGGACTTACATGGCACATTTCCTGTAATATTTTCGATTACCAAACAGTTTATATTTGTAGAGAAAGCATTGATACGAGATTGTATTTTAACACGTGTTTTAGAGTTTATATTTGAGGAAACTTGATTTATTCCTGAAATGGAAGTTTTTATTTTTTCCGGGTTTATTTTGAGTCTTTTACAAAGATCGGAAGTAATCAAATTGCATTGGGATCCGCTATCCAACAATATCCGACAAAAATGTGCCTCTCCATTTCTGTCAAACACCTTTACAACAGCAGTTGACAAAAGCACACAATTTTGTGAAATTACCGAACAGTGAGATTTTCCAGAAGACGTGACAACGTCGACATTTCGCTCAGCGATAGACTCAGAGACTGTCGGATTCTGAGAGTCAGGAACAGATTTCGTTAGATTTTGATTACCGTTATCAACGTGGAGTAGAGTATTATGTGATCTGGAGCATATACGACACTTACTAGCCTTGCAGTCTTTTGTAAAATGATTTTTACGTAAACAGTTAATACATAATTGCCTACGTTTGGCTTCATCAAAACGAGATTTAATATCTAATTCTGAGTATTAGGAACAGTTATATATAATATGATCTTTTTCGCAAAATGTACACTTTGTGGTAAAGGTAGAAGTTTTCATAAAGGGAATAGGGTTAGATTTGGTTTGAATAGTTGACTGCACTTTACCTAATGTGTGTTTATCTTCCTCGAGAGACTCAAAAATATCACATCTTTCACGTAAAAATTTCAGCAAATCGTCCAATTTCGGACTAGTTCGTTTTACACGTTTAGATTCCCAATCCTTACGAGCTGCGAAATTGAGTTTATTATTTAGCAAATATACTAAGAGGGTGTCCCAATGTTGGACAGGTTCACCTAGAGCCTTTAATGACTTGAGTATTCTAAGGCTTTCGTCATGTAATTGAGAAAGTGTGGTATATGATTCCTTGACGATAACTGGCAAATTAAAAAGTGATTTTATTTGATTATTGACAAGTTTCTCAATGTTTTCGTATTTCTCGAGTAAGCAATCCCAAGCAATTTGATAGTTTGCATCAGAAATTTCAAGAGACTCAATAAGTTTAAATGCCTCTCCCTTTAGTGAAAGACGCAAATAGTTTAGTTTTTGTGCTTTAGGCATGTAAGGATGTTTATCTATAACAGATATAAAAGTTTCTTTAAAGAACAGCCAGTTTTGATATTGTCCATCAAAAGACGGAAGATTTATGTCAGGAAGTTTAATATTGTAGTTTTGTGGTGATGAAAAGTTTGCATTAGTATTACCTGCAGATTTGTGTTTCAATAAAATTTGTTGAGCTTCACTGGTAATACTATAAAATGTATCCTCAAAACTTGTACGTTATTTTTCGTCTGGAATTAAATCATCACCCGTCTGAGATTCAAACTCAATTTTTAATTGGGTATCATTGAATTTATCAAGTAAAGTTAATGTTGGTTTTAGGCGAGATTCTAGATTTATCAAATCAGGATTATCATTATTATGTATTTTAGTATTAACAAATGTTTTGAAACGAGTTTGATCCGCTTTAAGAGACTTTCTAATATTTTTCAAGGTAGTGATACTTTCAGCTACATCAGACATGTTAAATAGAATTAGGAGAGCTTTAAAATTAGTTGATTCAGAATGAAATAGGATTGGGTAGGTATGATTGAGGATAAGGGATGCTGCACACTTACCTTACGACAAATTTTTCAAGTTTTTGGCGTGGCAGTTTCCACAAATCACTGTATTATTCGGCTAACGAAGGACCAATGTTTTGTATATAAAGTCTTATATACTTTTAATTGAGCATGGGAAACAATACGGTATTATTTTATTTCAAAGATTTTAATTATTTATTAGACTATACAAAGCTATTTTAACAATTCAAAAAAAGTGAAGTGTCAACTTGACGTAACGTCATAAAAAAAATGGTTCGGAACGGAACACTTCTAGTAAGTATAAATATATTTTGATCCAGCATTGTCGAGATTTATAATTGATATTGTAGAATGACATGTATTGGTCAAAATGGTCCTCCTCGTCCATATATTTATTACATGATATCATTTTTGGGCAATTTACAGGTACTTTTTCGTCTTTTTGGTTGCTTCGTAGAACCGTCTTTTTTCCTCTGAGTGGATGTACACGTTATATACATATAGTTTAGAACAATTAGAAAAAGAGAAAAAAGAAAAAAAAAGCTACAACGAAAATCTGAAGCACCTGATAGCAAGCTAGGCCTCCAAGTACTCAGTTGTACTATAAAATGCATTATCAGATAGATATTGCTTTAGTTGGTTTTTGAAAGCTCTGATGGGTAGACTCTTATATTTATTGGGTAACTTATTAAAGAGTTTGGTTCCCATAAACTAGGAGATCTCTCATATTTTGATAATTTATGCTTAACAATAGATAGCTTATCTGCATTTCTGGTAGAATAGGTATGATAGTCGCCATTCTGTTCAAAATTGTGAATGTGCATCCATATATGAGTATTTTGTAAATATAAATAGACGATAGGGTGAGGATCTTGTTATCAATGAATGTCTGCATGAACTCTGAAAGGGTAAGTTAAATATTAGAGTCTTATTATTCGCCTCTGATGTATAAACACCTCATTAGCACTGGATGCATCTCCCCACAAGATGACATTAAATGAAAGATGACAATAGGCCAAAGAATGATATACACTTGGTAAGGATCTCAAATCAGATGTTTTCTTTTCTTTTCTAGTTGTAATAATGCATAGTAAGCAGAGTTTAGCTTTTTACAAACAATATCTGAATGGGCTTCCCAATTCATGAATTGATTTAAATATAGGCCTAAAAATTTGTGAGTGTTAGAAGGGGTAATGTTTGAAATAACCACGGCAGGAGTATTTTGTTTACATCTAAAATGTAATAAAATGGTTTTCTCCAAATTCAATGTCAAACAATTTCTATTACACAAACTCTTGAATAACTCAATTATGGAACAAATCTTTATGCCAAGTTTATCAGCAGTCACTGCCGAAACCACCATTGAAGTATCATCTGCATATAAAAATACAGATCCATTTTGTATAAATTCTGGTAGGTCATTGATGAAAATAATAAAGAGTAGAGGTCCCAGCACTGATCCCTGAGGAACTCCCACATTAATGTCATATGTATCTGTTCGTTCATTTTCAAGTTGAACAAAGAATCGTCTATCACTCAGATAGGACTCAAGCAAATTTAGCATGCGTCCTCTTATGCCAATGCTATTAAGTTTACTTGATATAAAGTTGAGATTAAGACTATCAAACGCCTTAGACAGATCAAAAAATAACCCAGCCACTTGCAGCCCTTCATTAAAATTATTAAATACAGTTTCCATAAAAATAAAAAACGCATCATCCGTAGACCTTCCTGGTCGAAAACTATACTGGTGATCAGCCAAAATACTATTTTTATCTAGGAAAAGAATAAGCTGATCATAATATGCACGTTCAAATACTTTTGAAATAACATTTAGAATAGTAATGGGTCTGTAGTTTTCTACACATGTTGGGTCCAATTTCTTATGGATAGGAACTACTTTACCTAGTTTAAGAGTCTGAGGAAAAACACCAATATCAAATGCCAGATTGATTAGAAATGACAATGGTTCGGATATAACATCGTCAATAAATTTAAGAACCCTTATGTTAACTCCTATCAATTCCAACGGACTTATTATTTTCAAGGCTCAAAATTAAACTTGATACATCAATGGTAGAGACCGAGATATATGCAAAACTACTCACTAACCTTTTATCTGATAATGTACAGTTCCCACCTTCAAGGACTCTACTGCTTAAATCAAATGTATTGTTGAAATAGTTAGCAAATAACTTAGCAATCTCGTTTGTATTGGTGACTTTTTGGTTATTGTTCACTAATAATTGTATATTATTAATTTTTGTTTTCCTTCCCAATGTAGCATTGAGAATGTTCCAAATAGCTTTTGGTTTGTTATCACTATTCGAGATATATGAGTGATTATGAGCCTTCTTTTTGGGTTTGATAAAATTATTATAATCTTTTTTAGCAGTTTTATACTGATTCCACATATTGAGGTCACTCGAATTTTTTGCTAGGGTGAAAAACTTACCAAGTTGAATACTTCTGTTGTGCACTTAATTATCGTACCAGTCATTTTTATTTTTAAGATTATATGGATTAGTTCTCGTTTTTAGAGGACAATTTGCAGAGATTGAATAATCAAGCACTGACATAAATTCCATAAAAGCCCCCTCAATGTCATTCCCGAGCTTCCTTATGTCGTAGTTGCTGACGAAGCCTTTAAACTTTCAGAGCATTTAATGAAACCTTATACAAGACCAGAAGCACGCTCTAATAAGAAAAAAAGCTTTTTTCAACTACAGACTGTCTCGTGCAAGGAGAGTAACAGAAAATTCCTTTGCACTACTTTCTCAAGGATCCCGTGTTTTTTATACACTAGTTGAATAAGTTGAACCTTGAAGCTTTTCGTCGTTGTCTTCATCACGAGCATGTGTTGTATAATTCTTTGCTCGCTTGTGAGTTTCTAACATCTCAATACTCAAGTCTCCATCCCAAAGAGTGGGTGGTGGTTCTAAATAATGATGTTTACTCTTAACTCCCTCACTAGTGCTGGGTATTGCTCTTTCCAACATATTTTGTTGAGCTACCGATTCCATCTGATTATCCAATAAGTTGAATTTGTATTTCCTCACTACTTGCTCAAGAATTTCAAATTAATTTTCGTCATCTAACAGAGTACGCATATATCGTACAGGTAGGTTCCCAAATTTATTTTTCAATGTTGTTGACTTTGGCGAGTGAGTCAAAAAAATTAATATTTTGTCTCTTTTGACACTCATCTCTTTTAAACCATATCTAAAAATAAAAGAGGTATAAGTATAGGCACTAAAAAACCGGAAAATTAAGGTGAAAAAAAATTTTTATAATAATAATACTCACTGAATCAACTGCTTCATTACTATCAATGCGTATTGTATTTTCAGTTCATCTTCTTGGAAGATTACTAGTGTAGATGGTATTGTAGATATTTTGTTGCACTTTTCTTATCTCCGTTCAAGCTTGTTAATTTATACAAATTTTTCTGTTTATGCTGACTAGGTAGGGAGGCACTCAGTTGTCTCACCAGTTGTTGCTGGATGGTTGGGTAATTGAACAGGGTGGTTAGTTGAGGGTGTTGAAACAGGGTTGAGGATGGTTGAATAGGTCAGAATGTTGCTTCACTCTGTATAAAATAATTGTAATGTTAATCAACGACGAAATTTAATAAAGCAAGGAATTTATCATCACTGTTGTTGCTGACTTGCTATAATCGCAACTCTGCTCTGGATATTTCACTCCTCTCCGGTGAATTTTGAAGTTTCGTCCAGTGTCATTGGAGAAGTTTGTCTCCTCGTAATAGGGTACAGGCATACATTTTGTTATTGGTGGGAATTGACGCTTTATGAGGTCTCGTAACACCTTGCATGCCTATTTTTTCAAAAAAAAATATAAACTTTACTTTTGAAACGACTTTGAAAATCATAAAATTTGAAGGTCTGCCAAAACGCGTTTTACGTCATAAATATGGCTGCCCCATGAAGTGACGTAATTTGTTTACGTTCTTATTCGTGTATCATGCTCTGAGTTCTTGTGGCCTAATTTGTTTCTGAAAGCTTTAAAAATGGATAAAGCCGAAAAAAACACTTTGTATTACAAGTATTGTATTGTTACAGTGTGTAAATCAACGACTATTAAAACTCCAGACAAAATATTTGTTACTTTACCTGGTGGCGCAAGCAAAAATGCGTCGAAACAGAGATAATATTCCGACAAATACAACTGCTTTTGTATGTGAAGACCATTTTAATGTAAGTACTTACTTCTATGTTGGTAATTTTTCTTCTTAAATAGTTTGAGGTTATGTACTTATATGCCTAGGAGTCAACCATAAAAACATTATTTT
>CAJUYG010008057.1:0-10223 GCA_910591675.1 Galerucella calmariensis | reverse complement strand
CCTTTCCCTCGGTATATCAACGGGTGGCTGAAGGCCCAAACATAGAAATGCGACGGTTGAGAACAGTACCCAAGTTCTAAGCAAAACTCACCTCGGAATACGTGCTGCGGTCTTCGGGTCACGGACAGAACTGACATACAGCTCTCTGGTTCGGTTCTTGGCTGCTCTGTAGACGGCGTGGTGTTCTTCTTGCTCGGCGGACTAACTCTCTCCTTCCGTTTCGGTAGCATGCCTTTTAGTGCTACCAGTGAAGTATACGTCGGTGTATTATTCGGCGTGGGGGCTGGCCTACTACAGAGCTGTCAGAGTTTTATCGGCGCGCGGAGGTGATACAATCTTTGTAAAAACTAATATCGCGAAAGAATTAAACATTATATTAAAACCGGGCTATTTTTCTGATAACATACGAAAAAGAATCACATTTTTACGTTGAAAAATAACCGAAATACAAATTTACATATAAAACCGGAATAATTGTTGCTTTTGCAAATCTGAAAATTAGTAACTTCGTTACACACCCTTCCCACTTCGGGAAAAAAAAAATATAATCCTATATATATTTTATTTTACAATCTATCTGAAACTACAACTAAACAAAAAAAACCGTTCAGGCGCCTACCTCTTTACCTGATATAATTCCTTTATTGGAGGTAGGTATACCTGTTACACTATTCGACTAAATCTGAAATAAGCAAACCAAACTAAAAATAATTCTTCTTCGGCGTTGGTCTGTAGAAGGTCTTCCTAATGCTTGAATTTCCGGAAAATGTCCTGACAGCCACAGGCAGGGCACGCTGGATGTTGGTTGGGACAGGGGCAGCTGCAGAGATGACAGGTTTCTGGACGGCCTCTTTTAACTGGTGGCGGCGCACTATACAAAATCGGATGTGTAGGCCGGTCGTAGATCTTTGACGTGGATACGGGAGAGCTTTTTGCCGGCTCGGTTTTTAAGGTCGTAAACAACCGGTGAGAGTACACGGGTGACGGTATACGAACCGGAGTATTTCGGAGCGAGTGTTGCCGCGAAGCCTTTGTCTGCTGCGGACAGGGGGTGTTTGCGCTTCATAACCTGGTCGCCTACGTGACAACGCCATTCTCGGCGGCGGAGATTATAATGGCGACTTTAGGTAGTAAACGCTCTGGCAAGGTTCAGCTTTACCATTTCGAATGTTTCTTTTAAACGCAGCAATCGGTCGGTATGTTGTGCGGCCTCTGTTGGTGTAGCGTTTTTGGTCTCCTCCTGGGTCACGTGAATGGTACGATAAATCGCTTCCGGAACTTCTCTTCCAAAATTAAGGAAGGCAGGTGAGTATCCGGTGGATTCCTGACGGACGGTGTTGATAGCGAATAACAGTTCTGGCACATGTAGGTCCCATTTACGGTGATCATTTTCACAGAATTGTGCTATCATCGTTTTAAGTGTCTTGTTGGCTCTCTCTACGGGATAAGCCTGCGAAGTGTATTGCGGGGTCAAACGGTGACGAATGCCAAGTTCTTCCAATGAACTACTAAACAAACGGCCGGTAAACTGTGTTCCGTTGTCTGTAAGGACTACTTTTGGACAACCGAAGCGTGTTACAATTTCCTCGTATAAGGACTGCGTGACGGCTTTAGCGGATGCCTTACGAATCGGACGGCACTGTACCCATTTCGTGAATCGGTCCTGGAATACAATAAGGAAGGTATGCCCTCGTGTAGATCTCGGTAGCGGACCTACCAGATCGGCGCTGACGCATTTCCAGGGTTGGCGGTTCGGTTATGGCTGCATTTTCCCGGCGGGTTTCATCTGGGACGACTTGTACTTCTGGCAGGAGTCACAGCTTCGGACATATTTAGCGACGTCGTGGAACATACCAGGCCAGTAGTATCTGGCCGCAATCCTGGCGATGGTTTTGGCTATTCCCATGTGTCCGGCGGTAGGTGCATCATGCATCTCCAGTAGGATGTTACGGCGAGTCGGTTTCGGGACACACAGTTTCCAAGGATTTGCTAATTCTGGCTCTGCGAGATCATTTGAGTCCCAGAAATGTCGGTATAATCGGTCTTCTCGGATACAGTAGCCGGGAAATGCTTCTGGATTCTGTTGAACTTCTTCTTTCTTTCGCTCGTACCATGAGCATTCACTTAGCGGTTCTACCATTGCTATTTCTTCGGTACCTTCTCCAGTCTCGGCTTGGGGTTCTCGGGATAAGGCATCGACTACCTTATTAATTCCTCCACGGCGGTATTTGATGTCAAAATCGTATTGTTGTAAGAACATACTCCAACGTGCTAGTCGGCCTGCAGGGCTCTTGATGGAGTGGAGCCATCGTAACGACTGATGATCTGTGATTACGGTGAAGTGGTAGCCTTCCAGGTAGGGTCGCAGTTTCTCAATTCCCCAGACTATGGCTAAGCATTCTTTCTCGGTCATGGAGTATTTCTTCTCGGTCGAGGACAATGAGCGACTGGCATAGGCAATAACATGTTCTCCTTCGTCTGATGACTGGGTAAGAACGGCTCCGAGTCCATGGTCGGAGGCATCGGTTTGCAGCACGAACGGTTTATCGAAGTCCGGGCAAGCGAGAACTGGTGCTTCTGTTAGGCAAGGCTTGAGTTTGCCGAAAGCTTCTTCTTGTTCGGGTCCCCATTTCCATCGATTGTTCTCCTTGAGTAATCGGTGCAGGGGTGCGGCAACTTCAGAAAACGACGGTACAAATCTTCGGTACCAGGAAGCTGTTCCCAAAAAGCGGCGTAAACCTCGGACGTTTGTTGGGGCGGTCATTTCAGCGATGGCGGTAGTTTTCTCCGGGTCGGTGCGGATTCCTTCGGATGTTACAAGGTGGCCCAAATATCTTAACGACCTTCTTCCGAACTGGCACTTCTCGGGCTTGACACGTAGGTTTGCGGCGCGGAGACGGCGGAAAACCTCTCGAAGGTTAGCGAGATGTTCTTCGAAGGTGCTTCCTAACACTATAATGTCATCCAGATAGGCGAAGCAAAAGGGGTCCATCTCCGGTCCAATTATTCTGTCCATGAGACGTTGGAACGTAGCGGGGCAGCATGTAGCCCAAAAGGCATTACTCGGAACTGGTACATCCTCTGCCTGGAACGGTGAAACCAGTGATTGGTTTGCTGTCTTCTGACAGAGCTATTTGCCAGTATCCTTGACGGAGGTCGATGCTGGATATGTACTTGGCTCTCCGGAGTTTGTCTAGAACGGTGTTGATGAAGGGTAGCGGATAGGCATCTTTCTTGGAGACGGCGTTTACTTTTTGGAAGTCTATACAGAACCTAGGCTTTCCATCTTTCTTGCGGACGATGACAACTGGAGAGCTCCATGGGCTCTCTGATGGTTCTATAATACCTTGTTCCAAAATCTTATCTACTTCCTCGTTTATTATCTCCTGCATTCGCGGGTTCTGAGGACGGTAACGTTGCTTTATCGGTTCCGGATTGGTAAGACGGATCCGGTGTTCGACTAACGGGGTCACTCCTCGAATATTCTCAAATGACGGTAGTTCCTCATTCAGAAATCTTTGTAATCGGATTTCTTCATCTTTGTTGAGAGCTAGCGGTGGTCTTGTCTTGGGGGGTCCGATGGGCGAGCATGGTACGGGCCGAGTTTCCTTTGTGTTCGGACTGTGATTCACCCTGATTTGTCCACTTCCTAAATCCAGGTTAAATTGTCTTTTTCGGAGTATGTCCATTCCTATCACCATATCGGAGGAGAGTCCACAAAGATGACCAAAAATTTCGTGAAACGGTCTTCTCCTATCTGTAGTTCTACTTGGTATATTTCGGGGACGGTGACGGTCTCTCCATTAGCTAGGCGGACGGAACTTGCAGAGTTGGGAGCTTTTGGTACTCCTATCGTTTCCCACAGTCGGGCTATCCTGTCTCCTACGTAAGACATCACGGCTCCGGTGTCGATCAGCGCTTGTACAATACCTCCCGGAATTACGACCGAGAGATGCGGTCGGTGGTCCATAATAAGTGAGACATCGAAGGAGCTGGAAGGTATAGCGGGTGTTGGGGTTTCCTGGGGTTGTTCGAAAGGTGGTGTTACGGTGGGAATTTCACAGGTGCGGTTATTTGACGGGTTGGCGGAAGGGGAATTGGCTCTATGGGGGTGGTCGTTAGACGGAGTAACGGTAGGTGCATTTTCCTGTTGATCGGAAGGTGCTACAGGGAGAGAAGGGTCATGGTTACGGTTGTTTGGTGGCCTTACGGAAGAATTGTGAGACTCTTTCGTTCGGACCATAATGCCGTAAGGATTCCTTGAACCTGCCAAAAATACTTGTAATGCTTGATTGTTATACATGTTTTGTTAAAATGCGCGTATATTTATATCATTCTCATGCAAAGCCAAAAAGTTTGAAATGGTGTGTAATACTTTTCTCACTCTATCGTAAAATTGATAGGGAGATTCGTTTAGCCCTTGCCTTAAATTATTCAAATCAAGAGACAAGCAAGTTTCATCCCTAGGGTCACTAAAATTTCTAATTAACTCTTCTTTTATTTGATTTATTGTATTACAACCGCTAATATTAATGACTTCTCTTGCAGTTCCTTTCAGTTTACTAATGATAGTTCTGAAAATTATTATATTTTGGTAATTATCATTATTTGTATTATCATAAAAATGATTTACAATACTATCTATACTTTCCAAAAAAATTGAAGCTCATTCTCATTACCATCAAAATCTGGAATGGTTTCAGCATGAACTTCGGTAATATTAGGTACATCTGCCATTATTAAATTATCTGTTAAGGAAATTGAATTCAAGTTTCTTGTGATTGAATCTATTTTTAAATTGCTTTTATGTATTTTGGTACTTAAATTTAACTCTAGATCGGTCTCGCTATCACTAAAGGAAGGGGAAGCACTAGAGGAGTCTGACATATACAAATACTTGAAATAGTTTGACTTACAGTACGGTCTTCATTTGCCCTTGGACAGCTTTTCTTCTTCGAAGGAGTCTGGTAACTTTTGTTGATTGAAGATAATCCAAAATGAACAGTTCTTAGAAAACACCGACCGATTCGTTTGTCACTTCACTATTGAGATAGTTGAAAGTTTTCCGCGTTGGATGCCTTTCGTGACAATCCTACTGACTGCGCCAATAATATAAGTTTCTTCAGAAGCTTTGTTTTTAAAAACTTTATTTTTATTTATTGTCAAACATACAATATCAAGCTGTAGACTAAGACTGAATAAAAAATGTACAAAAGGAAGGTTCTATGGGAAATGCCGAATTGGCATCTTCTTTAGCAACAGTTACAGGTTCTAAAAATAAAATATAATAAAATATATAATATAGCAAGAATAGTTAAAGATAAGCAGAAATGATTATGTAATTCGTGACAACTTTTGGTAAGAATTTTATCCGTCTAGCCCCCTTTCACAACGCGCGATAAGGAACTTCGTTCCAAAAACTTTTTGTATTTTTAATATTTTATCTGATGTTTACAAATGTCTCTAATAGTGTTTCATTCCCGAACATCGAATAAAGATCATCTACACACTAATTTGAGGATATTTGAAATTTTCATAGACCCTACGCTTACATTGGAAATGTCAAGATTGACGATTTATTGTTCACAAAACAATTTCCAATACTAGTTTTAGATAATTAGTTCCACTTGAATGTATCCTCGGAATATTTTCCAGAAGATGTGTAAGTTCAAAACAAATTTATTCCCTTTTTCAGATACCTGTTTTCAGAAGGCTTTCTAATAAATCTATACAATACTTTTAATCACGGTGCTTTGATCTTTTCCAGGTTGAGGAAAAATGGAGAGAGATCTATAGTAATAAATTTTTTCTTGAGAGCAAAGCTCATAGAACTGACATTGAATTTTTTGATGATATCGATAAAACTTTATAAAATGAATCAATTTCATGTGGGTAATATGAAGTTCAAAATATTGATATTAGACTTTCAAATATTAATTGCTCACATTATACAGAGGGTTTCAATTGAAATAATAGGAAACATTGGATGAGACACTGCAAAAAAGTTCAAAACGAGAATATAGTAGACAATAGTACTATGAAGGATAACATACTTGGATATAATTTATATTGGAAAAAAATACCCCAATAATTTGTTATTTATTTTTCGAGACGGGAACTGTGACACAACACATTTTTTCAAAACAATTTTTCATAAACTTCAATCGAATTTGTTCCCTATTCCACAATATTACCTTGCAACTTTGTACTTTTCACTTTGCATTTAATTATCTGTTCCGCCAAAAAATTTCACCTACAAATGCGAAGTGTAGAATTGACAATCCATAAAGTAAATTATTCTCAGTTCCACTATAATGTTACTATGCATAAACTGAGTGAGTTACTTCGCACCTGTTAATTTCTGGTAAGATAGCAAATTTTTCGCGACTTGATAGATGAAAAATTACCTGCTGCTATATACAAAATTGGAGGATCAATATTCTTCCCGCAAGTTTTCAAAAATATTGCAGTCAAACAGTAACCTTGGAAGGAAGTTGTTGATAGGTACCTACTTTCACCCTTTATCTTCTAAACTGCCAAGGAGGTATTATATCCGATTCAATCAGCCCAATTGAATTATTCCTTCCCGGACTTCTCAGTGCGGGAAGTTGGTGGGTGAAATTGTAATCGAGGAAAATTGACAGTATTTCACCTCAAGCGAGGGAATAGTCTGTGATTCATATCTTCTGGGTGGAAGGTGTAATTAATCTACTAGGTAGGCATTTTTTGTGAGGATCTATATTCTGTGTGCTGACGGTTGTTCTATGAACTCACAAATCGACAGCGCTTGGCTCGCCTAATAAAAAAAGGTATTACAATAGTGATAATAATAAAGATAAACATTCCACACAAGTATACTCCTGGGATTAGATGTGTTTACTTTTAGCTAAGTCCTTCGCTTCTATCCAGCTTCTTCCTCTTCCATTCAGTAATCCAGCTATTACCTTATCCCAAGTTTTTCTTGGGCTGCCCCTTTTCTATTTTTTTCATTTTTTGCTTTGCATATTCTCTTCACTGGTCTTCGTTCATCCATACGTTGTAAATGTCCCCACCATTGTGATTGGCTTTCTTCTACAAATTCTAAGGTTGATTGTATACCCAGGTTCTGATATCTATGTTTTTCATTCTATCCTCTTTTGTTACACCTTTCACTCTTCCCAAATATCTCTTCTCTGTCGCCTGTATTTTACTTTTTTGTTGTCCTGTTAACACCCATGTTTCACATCCATATGTAAGTATTGGTCGATATAT
The DNA here is from genome assembly GCA_910591675.1 of Galerucella calmariensis. Lineage (NCBI taxonomy): Eukaryota > Metazoa > Arthropoda > Insecta > Coleoptera > Chrysomelidae > Galerucella > Galerucella calmariensis. The sequence goes on along the minus strand of CAJUYG010008057.1, from coordinate 2,972 downwards.
TGTTTTGAATACTTTTAATTTCGTTTATTTAGATATTTCTTTTTTGTTGATGAATTTTGTATTCATGGCATGGTATAGTTTGTTAGTTTCAACTAATCTATTATTAATATCTGCTTCCTGTGTTCCGTTTTCGTCTACTATTGTTCCAGGGTACTGAAAATGTTCAAATTGCTCTATTTTGTCTGTATCTATTCTTACATTTATTTCCTCTTTGTCGTCTCCAATGACCATAACTTTTGTCTTGTTTTTGTTTATTTTCAAACCCATGTCTATCATTGCTGAATTCCACACATCCATGTTTTCTTGTAGCTCTCTTCCATTTTTTCCATCGCGGTGCTAATTAATGTTATTCCACGATAGTTATTGCAGTCTTTCACATCACCTTTCTTGAAAATTGGTACAATTAGTGCTTTTTGCCAGTCTCTTGGTAGCGTTTATTCTTCTATTATTTGATTAAAAATTTGTAGCATCATATATTTCCCTTTTTGTCCAACGTTTTTAATCATTTCTGTTGTGATTTTGTCATATCCAGGGGCTTTTCCGTTTTTAAGTTCTGTTTTAACCTGCTCTATTTCCTCTTCACATATTTTCATTTCTGCATCTTCTTGCATATCAATTTGTACGTGTTTCTCTTTATCTTTTGTTTCATTAAGTAGTTCCTGATAATATCCTTTCCATCTTCGCATAATTTCTTCGTCTTCTGTTAGTATTTCTCCGTTCTTATTTTTTATAAAGTATGTATCTCGCTTTTGTTTTGTTTTCATATTCTTTAATGCTTTATAAAAGAGTTTCTTATTTGCTTTGCAGTCTTCTTCTATTTTCTCTCCAAACTTTCTCCATTGTTCGCTCTTCGATGTTTTAATTAGTTCTTTTGTTTTCTTCCTTTTATCCCTATATTTATTATATTTCTCTTGTGTTCTATTCGATAAGGAGTTTTTCCATGCCATTTTCTTTTGTTTCACTTGATTTTTTATTGCTATTGCCCACCATAAAGTTTGTTTCATATTATTTTGTTTTTTATGTATTCCACACACCTTTTTTGCTATACTTAGGATTGCATTTTTGAAGTAGTTCCATTTATCCTTTATACTTCCGTTTTCTACTTCTTCATAATCAAGTTTTTTGTCTATTTCCTGTTCATATTTCAGTGCAATTGCTTCATCTCTCAATTTATAGGTTTTTATAGATTCATGTTGCAGCTTCTCTCTTGATGTAGATGGTTGACTTATTTTTTCATATTCTTTAAATTTGGCTTCTACTACATAATGGTCACTGCCGATTTCTGGTCCTCTCTAAACTCTTGTGTCTTTTATTGTATATTGATATTGTCTTTCTATTACTATATAATCCATTATCGACTTTTCATTCCTACTCTTCACTTCCCTTGTGTATTTGTGGATATCCTTATGCTGGAACCTTGTATTGATGATTATCAAGTTGTTTATTGAACAATCATTCTTTTTCCATTATTATTTCTAAAATTTTCTCCGTAGTTTCCAATGACAGTTTCATATTCCTCATCTTTCAGACCAACTCTACTGTTAAAATCACCTATTATGTATAATCTTCCCTCAGATTTTTCTATTGTTTCTGTCAATTCATCCCAAAATTTCTGCTTATTATCAGCTTTATCATCTTCATTTGGTCCGTACGCTACGATTATTGTTCTTCTGGTTTTTGTTTGTTTTAATTTCTATTGTCAGTATCCTCCCTGACCACGCTTTCCAGCTTTGTATCTGTGCTTCTTATTTCTTGTGTATTAAAAATCCTACTCCTTCCACTGCTCTTCTTTCTTTCCGCTGTATATAATTATATTACCTTTTGCTAGTTTTTGTATTACTTGTCCTTTTTTCTTTGTTTCTGTTATTCCTAATATATCAATATCCATTTTTCCAAATTCTTCCTCTAGCTCTATTTCTTTTCCTGTTATGCTTTTTATATTTCATGTCGCTAGTTTCCATATCGAGGAGTTTTTTGTTTTCAAGTATATTTCATTATTCTTTTTACTGGTCGTAATATTATTTTTATTATACTTTTCAATATTGTTACTCATATGCTTGTCACTGTTATTGTAATTGTTTTCGTCATTCTCTTTGTCTTCACTAATGTCTATGTTATTGTTCTTTCTCTCATGATTCTGTTGGTTAATTTTATTATTATTTCCATTTTTACTTATATTTCGATTTTTCAAAATAATATTGTTACTATACCTATTATCAATACTACAATTATTATATGCATTACCATTACTATTACTAATTTCTTAAATACCCTTACAACTAAATTTATTATATAAATTAATATTCGATGATCTTCTTTCTTCTCTTCTTTTTTCATCTTTGTCTTCTTTTCTATTCAGTTTTTTGACCCCCCATCACTTTTAACTTTTATCAACTCGTTTTCTTTGTATCCCCATTTCCACTCTTCTGTTCCAATATACATTTTTCTGTATCCAATTTTTGTTGAAGTTCCTTTTTTCTTCTCTTCATTCGCTCTTATTCTAAGTATCTTCTGTATTTCTCTGTCCTTTGGTGACATATCATCTTGAATGAATATTTTATGTCCTTCTTTCTTCCTTAATTTGAATTTGATTTGCATGATTTTCCTTTTGTTATTTGCGCTGTTGAATTTTATTAGACACGTTTTCTCTCCTAGTTTAACAGCCTCGTATACTTTAATTTTCACTCCCAGTTCTTGTTCCAAAAAGTCTTCCATCGCATCTGTTAATTCTTTTTGGTTTTTAGTCTGTCTTCATAACTTGTATTACTATATTATCACGTATTTTCTCATTTTCCAATCTATCCAGTCTGTCTTCCATCTCCATGACTATTTTTTCCATTTTTATATTATCAATAACAAGTTTTTCATTTTCGGTTTTCAGTTGTAATATTTCCTCTTTATATTCTTTCTGTTCTATTCTCATTAGTTTTATTTCTTTCGATAGTTTGTTTATAGATTCTCCCATTTTTTTC
>CAJUYG010008056.1:0-10223 GCA_910591675.1 Galerucella calmariensis | reverse complement strand
CCTTTCCCTCGGTATATCAACGGGTGGCTGAAGGCCCAAACATAGAAATGCGACGGTTGAGAACAGTACCCAAGTTCTAAGCAAAACTCACCTCGGAATACGTGCTGCGGTCTTCGGGTCACGGACAGAACTGACATACAGCTCTCTGGTTCGGTTCTTGGCTGCTCTGTAGACGGCGTGGTGTTCTTCTTGCTCGGCGGACTAACTCTCTCCTTCCGTTTCGGTAGCATGCCTTTTAGTGCTACCAGTGAAGTATACGTCGGTGTATTATTCGGCGTGGGGGCTGGCCTACTACAGAGCTGTCAGAGTTTTATCGGCGCGCGGAGGTGATACAATCTTTGTAAAAACTAATATCGCGAAAGAATTAAACATTATATTAAAACCGGGCTATTTTTCTGATAACATACGAAAAAGAATCACATTTTTACGTTGAAAAATAACCGAAATACAAATTTACATATAAAACCGGAATAATTGTTGCTTTTGCAAATCTGAAAATTAGTAACTTCGTTACACACCCTTCCCACTTCGGGAAAAAAAAATATAATCCTATATATATTTTATTTTACAATCTATCTGAAACTACAACTAAACAAAAAAAACCGTTCAGGCGCCTACCTCTTTACCTGATATAATTCCTTTATTGGAGGTAGGTATACCTGTTACACTATTCGACTAAATCTGAAATAAGCAAACCAAACTAAAAATAATTCTTCTTCGGCGTTGGTCTGTAGAAGGTCTTCCTAATGCTTGAATTTCCGGAAAATGTCCTGACAGCCACAGGCAGGGCACGCTGGATGTTGGTTGGGACAGGGGCAGCTGCAGAGATGACAGGTTTCTGGACGGCCTCTTTTAACTGGTGGCGGCGCACTATACAAAATCGGATGTGTAGGCCGGTCGTAGATCTTTGACGTGGATACGGGAGAGCTTTTTGCCGGCTCGGTTTTTAAGGTCGTAAACAACCGGTGAGAGTACACGGGTGACGGTATACGAACCGGAGTATTTCGGAGCGAGTGTTGCCGCGAAGCCTTTGTCTGCTGCGGACAGGGGGTGTTTGCGCTTCATAACCTGGTCGCCTACGTGACAACGCCATTCTCGGCGGCGGAGATTATAATGGCGACTTTAGGTAGTAAACGCTCTGGCAAGGTTCAGCTTTACCATTTCGAATGTTTCTTTTAAACGCAGCAATCGGTCGGTATGTTGTGCGGCCTCTGTTGGTGTAGCGTTTTTGGTCTCCTCCTGGGTCACGTGAATGGTACGATAAATCGCTTCCGGAACTTCTCTTCCAAAATTAAGGAAGGCAGGTGAGTATCCGGTGGATTCCTGACGGACGGTGTTGATAGCGAATAACAGTTCTGGCACATGTAGGTCCCATTTACGGTGATCATTTTCACAGAATTGTGCTATCATCGTTTTAAGTGTCTTGTTGGCTCTCTCTACGGGATAAGCCTGCGAAGTGTATTGCGGGGTCAAACGGTGACGAATGCCAAGTTCTTCCAATGAACTACTAAACAAACGGCCGGTAAACTGTGTTCCGTTGTCTGTAAGGACTACTTTTGGACAACCGAAGCGTGTTACAATTTCCTCGTATAAGGACTGCGTGACGGCTTTAGCGGATGCCTTACGAATCGGACGGCACTGTACCCATTTCGTGAATCGGTCCTGGAATACAATAAGGAAGGTATGCCCTCGTGTAGATCTCGGTAGCGGACCTACCAGATCGGCGCTGACGCATTTCCAGGGTTGGCGGTTCGGTTATGGCTGCATTTTCCCGGCGGGTTTCATCTGGGACGACTTGTACTTCTGGCAGGAGTCACAGCTTCGGACATATTTAGCGACGTCGTGGAACATACCAGGCCAGTAGTATCTGGCCGCAATCCTGGCGATGGTTTTGGCTATTCCCATGTGTCCGGCGGTAGGTGCATCATGCATCTCCAGTAGGATGTTACGGCGAGTCGGTTTCGGGACACACAGTTTCCAAGGATTTGCTAATTCTGGCTCTGCGAGATCATTTGAGTCCCAGAAATGTCGGTATAATCGGTCTTCTCGGATACAGTAGCCGGGAAATGCTTCTGGATTCTGTTGAACTTCTTCTTTCTTTCGCTCGTACCATGAGCATTCACTTAGCGGTTCTACCATTGCTATTTCTTCGGTACCTTCTCCAGTCTCGGCTTGGGGTTCTCGGGATAAGGCATCGACTACCTTATTAATTCCTCCACGGCGGTATTTGATGTCAAAATCGTATTGTTGTAAGAACATACTCCAACGTGCTAGTCGGCCTGCAGGGCTCTTGATGGAGTGGAGCCATCGTAACGACTGATGATCTGTGATTACGGTGAAGTGGTAGCCTTCCAGGTAGGGTCGCAGTTTCTCAATTCCCCAGACTATGGCTAAGCATTCTTTCTCGGTCATGGAGTATTTCTTCTCGGTCGAGGACAATGAGCGACTGGCATAGGCAATAACATGTTCTCCTTCGTCTGATGACTGGGTAAGAACGGCTCCGAGTCCATGGTCGGAGGCATCGGTTTGCAGCACGAACGGTTTATCGAAGTCCGGGCAAGCGAGAACTGGTGCTTCTGTTAGGCAAGGCTTGAGTTTGCCGAAAGCTTCTTCTTGTTCGGGTCCCCATTTCCATCGATTGTTCTCCTTGAGTAATCGGTGCAGGGGTGCGGCAACTTCAGAAAACGACGGTACAAATCTTCGGTACCAGGAAGCTGTTCCCAAAAAGCGGCGTAAACCTCGGACGTTTGTTGGGGCGGTCATTTCAGCGATGGCGGTAGTTTTCTCCGGGTCGGTGCGGATTCCTTCGGATGTTACAAGGTGGCCCAAATATCTTAACGACCTTCTTCCGAACTGGCACTTCTCGGGCTTGACACGTAGGTTTGCGGCGCGGAGACGGCGGAAAACCTCTCGAAGGTTAGCGAGATGTTCTTCGAAGGTGCTTCCTAACACTATAATGTCATCCAGATAGGCGAAGCAAAAGGGGTCCATCTCCGGTCCAATTATTCTGTCCATGAGACGTTGGAACGTAGCGGGGGCAGCATTTAGCCCAAAAGGCATTACTCGGAACTGGTACATCCTCTGCCTGGAACGGTGAAACCAGTGATTGGTTTGCTGTCTTCTGACAGAGCTATTTGCCAGTATCCTTGACGGAGGTCGATGCTGGATATGTACTTGGCTCTCCGGAGTTTGTCTAGAACGGTGTTGATGAAGGGTAGCGGATAGGCATCTTTCTTGGAGACGGCGTTTACTTTTTGGAAGTCTATACAGAACCTAGGCTTTCCATCTTTCTTGCGGACGATGACAACTGGAGAGCTCCATGGGCTCTCTGATGGTTCTATATTACCTTCTTCCAAAATCTTATCTACTTCCTCGTTTATTATCTCCTGCATTCGCGGGTTCTGAGGACGGTAACGTTGCTTTATCGGTTCCGGATTGGTAAGACGGATCCGGTGTTCGACTAACGGGGTCACTCCTCGAATATTCTCAAATGACGGTAGTTCCTCATTCAGAAATCTTTGTAATCGGATTTCTTCATCTTTGTTGAGAGCTAGCGGTGGTCTTGTCTTGGGGGGTCCGATGGGCGAGCATGGTACGGGCCGAGTTTCCTTTGTGTTCGGACTGTGATTCACCCTGATTTGTCCACTTCCTAAATCCAGGTTAAATTGTCTTTTTCGGAGTATGTCCATTCCTATCACCATATCGGAGGAGAGTCCACAAAGATGACCAAAAATTTCGTGAAACGGTCTTCTCCTATCTGTAGTTCTACTTGGTATATTTCGGGGACGGTGACGGTCTCTCCATTAGCTAGGCGGACGGAACTTGCAGAGTTGGGAGCTTTTGGTACTCCTATCGTTTCCCACAGTCGGGCTATCCTGTCTCCTACGTAAGACATCACGGCTCCGGTGTCGATCAGCGCTTGTACAATACCTCCCGGAATTACGACCGAGAGATGCGGTCGGTGGTCCATAATAAGTGAGACATCGAAGGAGCTGGAAGGTATAGCGGGTGTTGGGGTTTCCTGGGGTTGTTCGAAAGGTGGTGTTACGGTGGGAATTTCACAGGTGCGGTTATTTGACGGGTTGGCGGAAGGGGAATTGGCTCTATGGGGGTGGTCGTTAGACGGAGTAACGGTAGGTGCATTTTCCTGTTGATCGGAAGGTGCTACAGGGAGAGAAGGGTCATGGTTACGGTTGTTTGGTGGCCTTACGGAAGAATTGTGAGACTCTTTCGTTCGGACCATAATGCCGTAAGGATTCCTTGAACCTGCCAAAAATACTTGTAATGCTTGATTGTTATACATGTTTTGTTAAAATGCGCGTATATTTATATCATTCTCATGCAAAGCCAAAAAGTTTGAAATGGTGTGTAATACTTTTCTCACTCTATCGTAAAATTGATAGGGAGATTCGTTTAGCCCTTGCCTTAAATTATTCAAATCAAGAGACAAGCAAGTTTCATCCCTAGGGTCACTAAAATTTCTAATTAACTCTTCTTTTATTTGATTTATTGTATTACAACCGCTAATATTAATGACTTCTCTTGCAGTTCCTTTCAGTTTACTAATGATAGTTCTGAAAATTATTATATTTTGGTAATTATCATTATTTGTATTATCATAAAAATGATTTACAATACTATCTATACTTTCCAAAAAAATTGAAGCTCATTCTCATTACCATCAAAATCTGGAATGGTTTCAGCATGAACTTCGGTAATATTAGGTACATCTGCCATTATTAAATTATCTGTTAAGGAAATTGAATTCAAGTTTCTTGTGATTGAATCTATTTTTAAATTGCTTTTATGTATTTTGGTACTTAAATTTAACTCTAGATCGGTCTCGCTATCACTAAAGGCAGGGGAAGCACTAGAGGAGTCTGACATATACAAATACTTGAAATAGTTTGACTTACAGTACGGTCTTCATTTGCCCTTGGACAGCTTTTCTTCTTCGAAGGAGTCTGGTAACTTTTGTTGATTGAAGATAATCCAAAATGAACAGTTCTTAGAAAACACCGACCGATTCGTTTGTCACTTCACTATTGAGATAGTTGAAAGTTTTCCGCGTTGGATGCCTTTCGTGACAATCCTACTGACTGCGCCAATAATATAAGTTTCTTCAGAAGCTTTGTTTTTAAAAACTTTATTTTTATTTATTGTCAAACATACAATATCAAGCTGTAGACTAAGACTGAATAAAAAATGTACAAAAGGAAGGTTCTATGGGAAATGCCGAATTGGCATCTTCTTTAGCAACAGTTACAGGTTCTAAAAATAAAATATAATAAAATATATAATATAGCAAGAATAGTTAAAGATAAGCAGAAATGATTATGTAATTCGTGACAACTTTTGGTAAGAATTTTATCCGTCTAGCCCCCTTTCACAACGCGCGATAAGGAACTTCGTTCCAAAAACTTTTTGTATTTTTAATATTTTATCTGATGTTTACAAATGTCTCTAATAGTGTTTCATTCCCGAACATCGAATAAAGATCATCTACACACTAATTTGAGGATATTTGAAATTTTCATAGACCCTACGCTTACATTGGAAATGTCAAGATTGACGATTTATTGTTCACAAAACAATTTCCAATACTAGTTTTAGATAATTAGTTCCACTTTAATGTATCCTCGGAATATTTTCCAGAAGATGTGTAAGTTCAAAACAAATTTATTCCCTTTTTCAGATACCTGTTTTCAGAAGGCTTTCTAATAAATCTATACAATACTTTTAATCACGGTGCTTTGATCTTTTCCAGGTTGAGGAAAAATGGAGAGAGATCTATAGTAATAAATTTTTTCTTGAGAGCAAAGCTCATAGAACTGACATTGAATTTTTTGATGATATCGATAAAACTTTATAAAATGAATCAATTTCATGTGGGTAATATGAAGTTCAAAATATTGATATTAGACTTTCAAATATTAATTGCTCACATTATACAGAGGGTTTCAATTGAAATAATAGGAAACATTGGATGAGACACTGCAAAAAAGTTCAAAACGAGAATATAGTAGACAATAGTACTATGAAGGATAACATACTTGGATATAATTTATATTGGAAAAAAATACCCCAATAATTTGTTATTTATTTTTCGAGACGGGAACTGTGACACAACACATTTTTTCAAAACAATTTTTCATAAACTTCAATCGAATTTGTTCCCTATTCCACAATATTACCTTGCAACTTTGTACTTTTCACTTTGCATTTAATTATCTGTTCCGCCAAAAAATTTCACCTACAAATGCGAAGTGTAGAATTGACAATCCATAAAGTAAATTATTCTCAGTTCCACTATAATGTTACTATGCATAAACTGAGTGAGTTACTTCGCACCTGTTAATTTCTGGTAAGATAGCAAATTTTTCGCGACTTGATAGATGAAAAATTACCTGCTGCTATATACAAAATTGGAGGATCAATATTCTTCCCGCAAGTTTTCAAAAATATTGCAGTCAAACAGTAACCTTGGAAGGAAGTTGTTGATAGGTACCTACTTTCACCCTTTATCTTCTAAACTGCCAAGGAGGTATTATATCCGATTCAATCAGCCCAATTGAATTATTCCTTCCCGGACTTCTCAGTGCGGGAAGTTGGTGGGTGAAATTGTAATCGAGGAAAATTGACAGTATTTCACCTCAAGCGAGGGAATAGTCTGTGATTCATATCTTCTGGGTGGAAGGTGTAATTAATCTACTAGGTAGGCATTTTTTGTGAGGATCTATATTCTGTGTGCTGACGGTTGTTCTATGAACTCACAAATCGACAGCGCTTGGCTCGCCTAATAAAAAAAGGTATTACAATAGTGATAATAATAAAGATAAACATTCCACACAAGTATACTCCTGGGATTAGATGTGTTTACTTTTAGCTAAGTCCTTCGCTTCTATCCAGCTTCTTCCTCTTCCATTCAGTAATCCAGCTATTACCTTATCCCAAGTTTTTCTTGGGCTGCCCCTTTTCTATTTTTTTCATTTTTTGCTTTGCATATTCTCTTCACTGGTCTTCGTTCATCCATACGTTGTAAATGTCCCCACCATTGTGATTGGCTTTCTTCTACAAATTCTAAGGTTGATTGTATACCCAGGTTCTGATATCTATGTTTTTCATTCTATCCTCTTTTGTTACACCTTTCACTCTTCCCAAATATCTCTTCTCTGTCGCCTGTATTTTACTTTTTTGTTGTCCTGTTAACACCCATGTTTCACATCCATATGTAAGTATTGGTCGATATATTGTTTTGAATACTTTTAATTTCGTTTATTTAGATATTTCTTTTTTGTTGATGAATTTTGTATTCATGGCATGGTATAGTTTGTTAGTTTCAACTAATCTATTATTAATATCTGCTTCCTGTGTTCCGTTTTCGTCTACTATTGTTCCAGGGTACTGAAAATGTTCAAATTGCTCTATTTTGTCTGTATCTATTCTTACATTTATTTCCTCTTTGTCGTCTCCAATGACCATAACTTTTGTCTTGTTTTTGTTTATTTTCAAACCCATGTCTATCATTGCTGAATTCCACACATCCATGTTTTCTTGTAGCTCTCTTCCATTTTTTCCATCGCGGTGCTAATTAATGTTATTCCACGATAGTTATTGCAGTCTTTCACATCACCTTTCTTGAAAATTGGTACAATTAGTGCTTTTTGCCAGTCTCTTGGTAGCGTTTATTCTTCTATTATTTGATTAAAAATTTGTAGCATCATATATTTCCCTTTTTGTCCAACGTTTTTAATCATTTCTGTTGTGATTTTGTCATATCCAGGGGCTTTTCCGTTTTTAAGTTCTGTTTTAACCTGCTCTATTTCCTCTTCACATATTTTCATTTCTGCATCTTCTTGCATATCAATTTGTACGTGTTTCTCTTTATCTTTTGTTTCATTAAGTAGTTCCTGATAATATCCTTTCCATCTTCGCATAATTTCTTCGTCTTCTGTTAGTATTTCTCCGTTCTTATTTTTTATAAAGTATGTATCTCGCTTTTGTTTTGTTTTCATATTCTTTAATGCTTTATAAAAGAGTTTCTTATTTGCTTTGCAGTCTTCTTCTATTTTCTCTCCAAACTTTCTCCATTGTTCGCTCTTCGATGTTTTAATTAGTTCTTTTGTTTTCTTCCTTTTATCCCTATATTTATTATATTTCTCTTGTGTTCTATTCGATAAGGAGTTTTTCCATGCCATTTTCTTTTGTTTCACTTGATTTTTTATTGCTATTGCCCACCATAAAGTTTGTTTCATATTATTTTGTTTTTTATGTATTCCACACACCTTTTTTGCTATACTTAGGATTGCATTTTTGAAGTAGTTCCATTTATCCTTTATACTTCCGTTTTCTACTTCTTCATAATCAAGTTTTTTGTCTATTTCCTGTTCATATTTCAGTGCAATTGCTTCATCTCTCAATTTATAGGTTTTTATAGATTCATGTTGCAGCTTCTCTCTTGATGTAGATGGTTGACTTATTTTTTCATATTCTTTAAATTTGGCTTCTACTACATAATGGTCACTGCCGATTTCTGGTCCTCTCTAAACTCTTGTGTCTTTTATTGTATATTGATATTGTCTTTCTATTACTATATAATCCATTATCGACTTTTCATTCCTACTCTTCACTTCCCTTGTGTATTTGTGGATATCCTTATGCTGGAACCTTGTATTGATGATTATCAAGTTGTTTATTGAACAATCATTCTTTTTCCATTATTATTTCTAAAATTTTCTCCGTAGTTTCCAATGACAGTTTCATATTCCTCATCTTTCAGACCAACTCTACTGTTAAAATCACCTATTATGTATAATCTTCCCTCAGATTTTTCTATTGCTTCTGTCAATTCATCCCAAAATTTCTGCTTATTATCAGCTTTATCATCTTCATTTGGTCCGTACGCTACGATTATTGTTCTTCTGGTTTTTGTTTGTTTTAATTTCTATTGTCAGTATCCTCCCTGACCACGCTTTCCAGCTTTGTATCTGTGCTTCTTATTTCTTGTGTATTAAAAATCCTACTCCTTCCACTGCTCTTCTTTCTTTCCGCTGTATATAATTATATTACCTTTTGCTAGTTTTTGTATTACTTGTCCTTTTTTCTTTGTTTCTGTTATTCCTAATATATCAATATCCATTTTTCCAAATTCTTCCTCTAGCTCTATTTCTTTTCCTGTTATGCTTTTTATATTTCATGTCGCTAGTTTCCATATCGAGGAGTTTTTTGTTTTCAAGTATATTTCATTATTCTTTTTACTGGTCGTAATATTATTTTTATTATACTTTTCAATATTGTTACTCATATGCTTGTCACTGTTATTGTAATTGTTTTCGTCATTCTCTTTGTCTTCACTAATGTCTATGTTATTGTTCTTTCTCTCATGATTCTGTTGGTTAATTTTATTATTATTTCCATTTTTACTTATATTTCGATTTTTCAAAATAATATTGTTACTATACCTATTATCAATACTACAATTATTATATGCATTACCATTACTATTACTAATTTCTTAAATACCCTTACAACTAAATTTATTATATAAATTAATATTCGATGATCTTCTTTCTTCTCTTCTTTTTTCATCTTTGTCTTCTTTTCTATTCAGTTTTTTGACCCCCCATCACTTTTAACTTTTATCAACTCGTTTTCTTTGTATCCCCATTTCCACTCTTCTGTTCCAATATACATTTTTCTGTATCCAATTTTTGTTGAAGTTCCTTTTTTCTTCTCTTCATTCGCTCTTATTCTAAGTATCTTCTGTATTTCTCTGTCCTTTGGTGACATATCATCTTGAATGAATATTTTATGTCCTTCTTTCTTCCTTAATTTGAATTTGATTTGCATGATTTTCCTTTTGTTATTTGCGCTGTTGAATTTTATTAGACACGTTTTCTCTCCTAGTTTAACAGCCTCGTATACTTTAATTTTCACTCCCAGTTTTTGTTCCAAAAAGTCTTCCATCGCATCTGTTAATTCTTTTTGGTTTTTAGTCTGTCTTCATAACTTGTATTACTATATTATCACGTATTTTCTCATTTTCCAATCTATCCAGTCTGTCTTCCATCTCCATGACTATTTTTTCCATTTTTATATTATCAATAACAAGTTTTTCATTTTCGGTTTTCAGTTGTAATATTTCCTCTTTATATTCTTTCTGTTCTATTCTCATTTGTTTTATTTCTTTCGATAGTTTGTTTATAGATTCTCCCATTTTTTTC
>CAJUYG010008055.1:0-10227 GCA_910591675.1 Galerucella calmariensis | reverse complement strand
CCGTTTATTTGTACCAATTTTTATTATATTTATTGGCAATAAACAATAAACAATAAAAATAAATAATGAATTTTTTATAGATAGAGCGTAGCTCGTAACACAAACTTCATATCTAGTGCAAAAAATACGACCAATTCATAGCTAGTTATATTTTTCTTGGAATAAATACTCCCGGTTATGCATGTTGGTATTTTAGAATTGTTTTCCCAAAACCTTGCACTCCAAGAATACTAACAGCATGCCACTTATTCATATTTGTCTTATCAACTTTGAATCATTTATACTTCTTTCGCATCAAATCGCCAAGTGAATGAAAATAAATCTAACTCCTGGTTACTCACTAACAAAGTTATTAAAATTTATGAGTTGTTGCCACAAAAGCCGATTTAGCTTGCTGTCAACCAAGTACAATGCGGCCTAAATTAATAAATTAATTCACTGTTGCTGCAGTCGACGTGAATGTTTAATCAGGAATTTTGTCTCGAAGCTATACAAGACAGAAAATTGTTTTAAGGGGTATTTTAAAGGTTTATTGGAACCGTCTTTATGAGTAAAAGCCCTTTTTCATCCCAAATACTCGTTTCCAAATCAGATTGACGGAGAATATTAATGGAAATGGATACTTGTCAAACACATGAATTATTTGAATAATATTAAATTTTGATTTTAATGTCTGTCTGTCTGTCTATGAATGAATGTTGAGCTAAAAGCATTCAATCAAGGAATGTGAAAACCATAATTGCATTGTCGTTATTTTTCTGATGGAAAATTCAATCAATCTACAATACGTCCATGAATAAATAGGAAAACATTCCGAATTAGGCTGAATTATTATTGAAATTAACTTATATTTATAAGAGTAATTTATCATTAAGTGTGATGACGTTAATACCACTATTTTAAAGTGAAACATTTAGTTTTTTTTCCCAATTTGCGGATTTCCTTTGCTATGCAAAAAATGCAAATTGCAAAAATGAATCACAGGTTGATGCAAACTGAGTGAGTTCCAGATAAGTTTTGAGTTCAAGAATAGGATCACCTCAGGAAATTTCAATTTTTAGATTACTCAACTCTTCAACTGTAACTTTTTGGCATTGGGAAAATCGGCGCCACCATTATCAAGAATACCTAAGGTTATATTTTAGTATTTTCATGAGCTCATCCATATCTCAAATGTGGTTTTACGAAATCCAAACCAGAGAGTCCAATAAAATTCAAAGTCCAAACCACAATAATTAAATTTTGTCCACCAAAAGGACAATTAGGCTGCTACTAGTTTCAGGCTACAATAGAAATGGTATACTTAATATGAAAATCTCATGAAATTATGTTAAAAAACCTGAAACAAAGCTATCAATGTAGAAATTTTTGTGATACAAACATATGTTCATATTTGTAAATACGAAATGAGAAAATCAAGATTATTAAAAATTACATTTAAATGTTGTTAATTTACAAAAAATTAAAAACAAAAAAAAAGGAATTTAATTTCCCGAATACAAAATTTGATAATCCAGAATAATATTAATAAGATAATAAAACAAATTTTGTTACCTCCATGAAACATATACAATAGGAATAATATTAGGTTGTTGCCATTAAAAAAATACCCATATGATACTCATTTATTTATTTATTTATTTATTTACAATATCCTACGGGAGATACCCAATTAACAGGATAAGATTAGTAGTAGTTAGATGAATAACATACGATAATTTACAAAAAAAATATCACAATATATAAGAAAACATTACAATAATTATGTGTGCTCAAACTACATATATATCATAAATTGAACTAGCACCAATTGGAATCAAAATATAGAATAAAAGAGAAAAAAGTTATTAAAAGCTGTTTCGCATCTAAGATAGATCAAGGTTTCTGAACAATAACGTCTAATTGACGATTGGCTGCAGTTTAAAATTTCAACAGATTTTTCTATATATTAGAATAATTTTCAATTAGAAGCTGTAGAGGTGAAGATTTGTATATATTAGTCCGATAAATTCGTTGAAAAAACATTTGATTATTTCGGGAATTAAACCTAGGAACATGATAATCTAACATGGCAACTAGATCATTACAGTCTAATTTCTGGTGTGTAATTTTATATAAAAATAATACAGAGTACATTGGCCGCCTTCTCAGCAGACTGTGTGCACCAAATCGATCATAAAAGTACTGTTGCGATATATTTCGCGTCGGATACAAACCATCCAGAATGAAACATGCCGACTTAAAGAAGCGCCTCTGGATACGATCGATTGCAGAAATGAGTATATTATAAATAGGATTCCGTATAACACTGGCATATTCCAATTTGGTCCGTATAAATGCAGAAAACAGTGATTTCATTGTAGTGAAAGATTTAAATCGTCTAATGTTTATAATTACGGATCCGAGAATGCGATAAGCGCTTGCAGTGATTTTATCAATATGCGCAGTGAAAGTTAGTTTAGGATCGTAATAAACACCAAGATCTTTAATTAGGTCAGGTCGTACCAATACCGAGTTATCTAGATTACATTGAAACACAATGCCTAGCTCCTTCCTGCAAAAAGACATGACACTGCACTTACTGACGTTTAGGTACAACTCATTTTCTATACACCAGTCATTTAGTAGTTCGACATTCTTTTGGAGTTCAATGCAATCATGGATAGAATCGATTCTGTGAATTAACTTGAGATCGTCAGCATACAACAAAGCTTTTACATCAATTTGAGACAGAATGTCATTAACATATGAAATAAAAAGAAGTGGCCCCAAGACAGAGCCCTGAGGTACTCCAGAGGTTTAATAAAAAACCGTTGAATTATAACCAAGACATTTTACAAATTGCGGTCGATCCGATAGATATGATGAGGGGAGATTTATTAGTGTTGGATGAAATCCTAGTGTGTCCAGTTTAACTAGTAAAATATTGTGATTGATTCTATCAAACGCCTTGGAGAAGTCAGTGTAGACTACATCTACCTGACTTCTTTCATCTAACGTCTCTGAAATGAATAGCGTTATGCAAAATAAATTAGTGATAGTTGACCTACCCGACATAAAACCATGTTGGTTTGGTAAGATAATATGTTTAACCTTATTGGAGAGATATCCATGTATTGCTATTTCGAACACCTTTCAAAAGTGATTCAAAATAGTTATTGGCCTATAGTTGGTTATATCATTCTTATTATCCTTTTTGAAAATGGGACATATCATATATGAGACCTTCCATTTATCTGGAAAATTAGAACTTTTCAAAATCAAGTCAAAAATTATTGTTAATGGCTGAGCCAAAGCTTGGCGGCAGTCTTTAATCAGGTAGGCAGGTATACCGTCTATTCCAGCAGTGGTTTTTGGTTTCAATTTTTTTAAGGCAGCCAAAACTTTTAATTCTGAGACACTAGTAATATTTATAACATCCTAAATAATCGGATCATTATGAGAAATAATACCATTGGAAATCGTATAATTGCTTGAGAAAAACGTACCAAAACCATGAATTATATCCTGAACGTTGTCCAATACTAAAGTACGATAATATTAAATTAATTAAATAAAACACTATTCGAATGTGGTATGGAAAAGAAAGGGAAATTGGAGAAGAATTGGGGAGGGAATAATTTTTGGGAAAAAGGCTTTATGAAGTAAGGACTTTGGCGAAATTTAAATTAAAAGTTGCTAAATTGAAATTTTCCAGCCATTAACATTATGGACCTGATCATTGTAACCATAATCGTTATGAAAAATAACAAAATCATGATGAATATGAATTAAAATATCCATTAAGTAACTTTTAAAATCACATGTAGTATCAACCACTAGCACTGTAGCACATGTACTGTATATATCAAAAATCGGTGACCGGAAGTATAAATTCCATGAACGAGTTTCAAATCTCAGTTATCTAGCTATCCAGTATTTTCGGTTAATGAAATGGACATTTTAAATAAGAGATTAAAATTCAACCTACCAATTTATCAAAGGTAATACCACGAGTGCTTCAAATTTTATCGATAATTTTTTCTTTTCCACGAAAACTTGTTTATTTGGCAAAAACATGAAAACAAACCGATTGATGAAATCACGAGCCTGTTGGGACGGGGGATTTTATTTATTTATTTATTTTATTTTTAAAAAAAATTATTCTGCTTGATAATAATAACAACAACAGGTAGACGTTTGAAATATTTAGCTGAATATTCATTATTATAGATAATGGTACGGAACCCTCCATGAGGGAGTCCGACTGGCAACATCTACTTATAACAGCATCGTATATTTAAAAAATGAAACCGTAGCATTATACAAATTGGACATTCAAGAACTGTGCGTTTACCACAAAATTAGTGGAAACATAAAATTGAATTGTAAAATGTTTAATTTGAAGTTATAAGTATTACAGTTTATAGAAATTTTTATTTTCTAGATTTTTTCTTAAGTGGGTCGTAGAAAAAATATGCTGCTAGACTCGTGTGGATTGTCCATATCCACACCAGTTGCACAAACTACAATTTCTTTCACAATATGCCCTTTCACATTTAAAAACAACCTGCCAAATGTCAACTCAATTTATCCATCCATTTTAAAGTTATCGAATTAAAACATTCAAGTTTTCAAAATTTCAACACCCTGTATTTTGAAAAGTAAATGTGCTAGACCCCTTAATCGCGCAAGAAAAATTTAGGAAATAATAGTAAAAATTGATCCGAACAAATTCAAGTAGATCACCGGCACTGCGAATACCAGCTTTGGATAGAATTTAAATATAGAATCAGTGGTTCAGTGGTAGAATGCTCGCATTGCACGCGGGCGGCCCGGGTTCGAATCCCGGCAGGAGCATATTATTATGAATCGCTGCTTCGTAAATGAGAGAGAGACTAAGGAGGCACAAGCACGCAAGCAAGGCACATGGGACAAGGCACAAGGAACATAACGTAGCGTAACGTAACGCGTAACGGTCAGATCTTTTGCATCGCAACCCCTGGTCGCTCAAACAACCTGGCGTGAAGAACTAAAGTTCCAAAAATTATGTGATAAAATTTGAAGAGCGAGTTGTATTTGGGAAGATCATTTTTCTCAACAATTTAAAATGTATTTAAATGTAAGTATTAAATGTTCAATATTCTTCTGAGTGATGGCACTGAATCGGTTTGTGTTCATTTTTCAATAAACTTCGGAGCAGTTGTCAATAATGACAAATGTGAAGTAAAATTTTGACGTTTCAATGTTAACTATTGTTGCTTTCGTTTATTTGGGCTTCAAGCACTTGTGCGTGACGCCTCAGTCGTCACGACTTTTGGGCAAATCGAACACGATTTTTTAGGATACTCAAAACCACCTGACATGTGCCAATGCCAATGAATTTCCTGTGTTGCTAGAAGAACAGTTTTCAATTATAATGTTTTTGATAATAAAATTTTGCATATTTAGATATTTTTAGTAAGGTTTAAATCGTATTAAATCGTAATCGGCACAATCTTAACCTTTAAATAAACGTCAATCCGGACAAACGTCAAATATTTAATGTCCGTGGCTTTAAGCTCATACTTTTCGGTATGTGCTTGAGGGGCAGGGGGAAGGTAAGACTAGGCGTCACGCCCGGTAATAAACGAACGGAATTCAGTCGCTACGAGCTGCTACTAGCAGCCAAAAGTGAATAATCGAAAGCACCTAAGATATTATTTATGAGGAAGCAGAATTATCAGTATAATACCGAATGATTGGCTAAAATAATGTATTGCTATTGGTTAAAACCAAAAAGAATTTTGGAGACATGTATAGATTTCAGGCAACTCAACAAAAAAATGAATAGAAGGTCAGGAAGGGCAACATGGTTTCCAGGATTCCATTAGAACAGGCTTCAAGGAAGTATACGTCTATCAGTACAAAGAAAGGTTCGTTTCAGTATACAAAATCACCTTCCGGACCCAATGTTAGTCCAAATTGTTTTTCAAGAATGATGTCCATAGCATTTTCCGGATTAACTTCAGAAAAGCATTTCCTCACATGCATGATAAAGTGATCATAGGGATGTCGGAAAATTATCATTTGAGTAATCCCGAGAAGTTGTTGAATGTATGCGTGTTTCACGATATTGAGTCAGGAATACGAAGGTATATATTTTCCTTTAGCTTATATATGCATCCAAGGTTTCAAGAAAACTGAACTGAATGAACCAAAAATTTTCAGAAAATTGTCAGCTAAATTGGGGCTTGAATCATTTCGAATGTTATTTATACGGTTCTCCGAAATTTATAGTGAAAACGGATCATTTCTGTTTTCGATGACAAGCCGACATCGAAATTGACAAAAATAAGACTAGATTTAAAGAAGTTTGATTTTCAAATACAATATCTGAAAGGAAATTCAAATTATGCGAAGAGTATTTCGAAGATGTTGATGAAGTAATTGAAAGACATGTACATTGACAACTTTTAGCTATAACGATGTCAAAAACTCGTTAAAATGAAGCAAAGCCTGCAGAATAAGATACATAAGTTTCCACAGCGATAAAATCAAGTATTTGAAGTACTCAATAATTTGAAGGCGCATTGATTGTCTATTCTGCAAATTGAAAATAATCGTGCTTCGCTAAGAATGAGCATACGGATCAAAAACAGGATGAAATACAGTCAAGTCTCACTACATAGTTAACTTTGATTTAGGTCAAATGTTACTCCAGCTTCACAAGCCACCGGTGAAAGATAGAGTTGAAAGAATGACAACATATAATTCAATTCAATAATTTATTGCTTCTAAAAATTATACATTTTCATAGCAAGAGTGAATAAATAAAATATAATACATTCAGTAAAAAAAAATATATATATATACCTATATATACATACAATCATATACATATATTATATACATACATATACACATGTATACAGTAGAAACGGCGAATCTTTTCCATCACGTGACTGTTACGTCATCAACAATATTCATATGAATCAAATCAAAACTTCTGTCAACTCGATAGAAATAATCGTTATGACCAATATTCCAAACGTCGGCATTTTACGTATTGGCTACTAAGCAAGAAATTTAATTTTCTGATTGTAATTATCTGGTTAACATCTCGACATCATTATTGAAACTATCGATATACTGGGTGAATATGTTACAAAGTCCAAAATTAATATCAACTGTGCTGGCTTATTAGTAGAGAGCTAATTTTTGTAGGATGTCTTGGATTTTATATAAGTATTTACAATTAGTAGTTCATAAAACTGACGGAATATTTAGTCTACTGACTCTAAAACTTTTAAAATTACAGTTTGTGAACTGGGGCAATATATCAAATGGAATCCGTTCCATATTAAAAATAAAAAATAGAGATGTCCGCAACAGACATTAAAATAAAATTGAAATACAGACAAGCAATAGAAAATTTCTAAGTGAAATCCAAGGCCCCTTATATGTAATTAGTGCCTGGTCCTTCACATCAGCTGTTATTAACAAATACAAAAGTAAAAGAAAAGTACAAAAATAATAATGATTTATTGCTTCTGAAACACAATATGTTTACAACAATGAGTACAAGGGAGTTATATATTATTCTTATTACAAATCCTTCTTTAAAGTTCATCCGTTTCGGAATCTGATCTGTCTTCACCAGTATTTATTATCACTGGTTCCATATGTATTTCCACCAAATTTGGTCTCGAGTAAACCAGTCTTTGATTATTTTTTCGGTATGCCTAACACAATTATCCCAAACATTTGTACTACAATTTTCCAATGCTTCCTTCTACATACTCAATACCCTTTTATCACCTTATCATCTGTGGAGTAGCATGCTTCTCTAAAAAAATAAAAAGTTAAAAATCATCATTATCTCAAACAAAACAAAATATTTTTTTATATTTACTTCATACTAAACTGGAATACACAGTTTTGATATTCAGATTTTTTTTTTATTTGTACCAAATAATTTATAGAACAACCCCATGTATGTGACATCAACAAATTTAAATTAGACAACTTAATTGTGAAAAATACAATCTACACTCAACAAATTGGTAAACATTTACGGACAGTACTCAACTTAGAAATCAGCACATGTAGAAGCTATAATTTATCACATTCAAATTAAAAATATGAACAACTTTTTGTATTCATAAACTTTTATTACTCAGAACCTCTATAATCAAACTACTGGTTTTCTAAGATTTTTATATACCACATTAAAGCTGATGGTGAAAAATCACACTGTATAGATAATATTACATGCAAAATCTTAATTATTATTGGGTACTTCTGTTTCATTTAAAGTGTAAGCTGATTGTAATCTATGGGTTGAGAACATGGGGAGATGTATTATGTATGTTTGTTTACTTACTTTGTTCATACATGTTATATATGGTATTCCATACTGCCATTTTGGTGCCCTCGGGTAAATCCTCTGTTTTTAGTTTTAATCGTTGTGTCTGACTAGGTGATGTTGTGAAAGTTGGAATATTTTCCTTGCTTTTTTAAGGGAACATACCGTTTTCACTGATATTCTCAGTGCAGTTGCCACTCTCTGAAATATAATATTAAATAGAAATGTCCTTAACTAGATGTTGAAGTATAATACCTCCTGAACAGATGAAATAGGTTGAAAAGGTGCGCCGTTGTTTTTTTCCATCTCAAAATATTCAATCAAGTTTATGACAAGCTCCTGTGCTTGTGAATTAAGCCATTTTCCTGCAGGCATCTCTGAAAATAACTGTTGGTTAATACACTGTTACAGGTACAATCAGACACTTGATTCATGCAACTTTGAAAATTCTATAGAGATTTACAAATTGTGGAGTATTATAAATACTATTCACCATCAATAAGTGGTAAAATAAGCATTTTTATATACCCGTCCCACGGTAATTTAGGTATTATAAAATGTCAAAAATTTACAAGTTGATAATGAATTAAATTCGTACTTACCAATGTCAAATGGAATAAAATGTGAAATTAATCCTCACAAGAACTGATTTTAACAATAAATACACTTTTAATCCAAAAAATCGCTGAAAACAATACAGCAAATTAATCTCGCATAACCTCAAATGCGATAATGTCAAATTCAACTTTTAGCACGAGCAATTATTCACGTTACGTCTATAATATCGTTATCTCTTTTTACGATTATTATGGCGAATTTGAAGAAACTATAACGTATGTCTTGTTGTTAGTCTTGTGAAGAAGACAATCGATCGTATGCTGTTATGTTTGATTTATATTGACAGAAAGAGATAGTATGTAGAAAATATGTGTTGTATGAATCGTAGATTGGGTCACGTGATGGAAAAGATTCACCGTTTCTACTGTACATATACATAATATACCTATATAAACTGTGTAAGAGTAAGGAAATATTTCAAGATTATTCATTCAAGACAAATGCTCGGAGTTTTAAAACATTTTGAATGTGAAATGCTATAGCTTTTGCAGAGTTAATAGATAAATTATCCAATGCGAGTAAGGAATTTGGACTTTGCAAGAATGTCAAGTCAGGGGGCTTCATAGAGCTACATATTGGGCAATCTAATAGAAGATAATGGATGGTTTCGGGAAGCCTTTGATTACAAATTGTACAGATTTCGTCCGGATTAATACGATATACCGCTCCACTACAAGAAAATTTTATCATGTAATTGCTAGAAAAACGCAATTGAGCTATTGTTCTGGTGATATGGAGTGGAAGTCTCAAATGGAGGTAGTTTTGTGCAGATGTTGATATAGAAAAATTTTCAAATATTGTTAAGAAAGATGAGTTATCTAGAAGGTTACAATCTTTGGTAAAAAGTTCATTTCGGAGACGAACTAGAAAGATCTTTTTTGTTGCTTCTAATATTGCAAAATGTAATGTTGTCCCAAAAATTCAAAGCATCAATTTGACAAAAGATTTGTTTAATTTGAAGGGCCCAGTTATACCTTTTATCGCACTCTTCTAACTGTAATTGTCTTTTGAAACAAATTTTTGGTAGTCTTGTGTTATCCATTAATAATATCTTTAAAAGCCAGTTTAATGCTAATTTAAAAATGTTGTATAACAATTTTACCCGGCCGGTTTCAAGCCTCAGTGCGAAGTCAAGGGTGTTAGCAGGTAGAAGGAGAACCCTTTTTAGGAATGTGGTTTGAATTTTTTCCAGGGCATCAGTATAGCGTAATCCCCAAATTGGAATGCCATTGCTCATGGTACTTAAAACTAGCGAATCAAATAGATGCATGCGTGTAGTCCAT
>CAJUYG010008054.1:0-10227 GCA_910591675.1 Galerucella calmariensis | reverse complement strand
AATAAGGACTGTATTTCAATATAAATCTGTAAATATAAATTAATTGTAAATATAAATTAGAATAAACGTTACATTGGTGTCAGAAGTGGGATAATATAAATAAATAATTACGTAAAAATGGCTAAGAGACTATGTGACCTGAAAGTGACGGAACTAAAAGCAGAATTGGAAAATCGCGAGTTGGAAACGTCCGGTAAGAAGAGTGAATTAGTTGAAAGACTGAAAATAGCGCTGGAAAGTGAAGACTTGGATCCAGGAACATTCTTGTTCAATGACGAGTCGTCCACCATAATCTCGTCAATATCTACTTTGAAGAATGATATTTCTACCATTAAGGACGATATTTCTGCTAATATAGACGAGAAGATTTCTACCATGAAGAATGATATTTCTGATATGAAGAACAATATTTCGGCCGATATTTTGTCAATGAAAAAGGACATTGCCGCTGAAGTGGAAAACAAAATGTCTGATATAAAAAACGAAATTTCGTCCATGGAAAGTAAACTTTCGGCGGACATAGAAAATAAAATGTCGGACATGGAAAATAAAATTTCGACGGATATAAAAAGTGAAATTTCTGCCGTGGAAGAAAAGATTAAAAGAATGGGGCAAGAAATGGAACAAAAAATCAAAGAAATCGAAAGGAAGACTAGTCATCACCCGGATACTACAACTAGGCAAGCCTCGAACAGCGACGAACTGAAAGAGAAAGTAGAGTTGAAACCGAAAATGGAAAACGATATTAACAGCCGAGTGAAACTGCCAACATTCGATGGTAAAACGTCATGGCCGAACTATCTTAAGCAATTCGAGGCGGCATCAAAGGCAAACAGCTGGAGTGAGCAGTGGAAGAGACCGAAGATTTTGAGCAACTTAAAAAGCGATTGAACATGAGATATGGCCTGGAACACCTGGAGCATCTGTACCAGTCGCAGCTGAAAAACCGCAAACAAAAACGCGACGAAACTCTGCAGGAATTCGAAGCAGACATTGCGAGGTTGGTGCGGTTTGCCTATCCATCGGCACCGGAGAATGTCATGGAATGTTTAGGGGTACAGACATTCATTGACGGAGTTCGTGACTATGAAATGCAGAAAACTCTACGCTTGGCTCGGCATAAGACACTGGTTGACGTACTCTCTGCAGCCTTGGAGTACGAAGCAGCTACACAGGCTTCCGGAGTATACGGCAAGGTGAGGGCTGTAGCAGACGAAGAAGTGGAGAACAAGCTTGACCAGCTCGTCAACATGATGAAAAGCATCTCAAATTGAAAATCGAAAGCTGTGAGATGCTGGAATTGTGGAGAAATGGGACATGTACGCAGTTCGTGCAAGCGACCGAGAACTGCTACAAACAAAGACGCCCAGCAGGAAAACTAGGAAGGGTCGACCTTCAGAGGGCAGCTTCGACCCGAAGACCTTCCAAAGACCCTCTCATTCTAATAGCCTCTCTGAAATGTCGCGATGATAGTGTATACGTGGATGGTGAAGTTAATGGTAGGAAGTATACACTATTGGTGGACACTGGAGCAACGAGGACTATTATTCGCCCCGAGACTGTCAACACCCGGAAAAGACTTTTACCAACGAGACTGCGACTCAGGACTGCCACAGGTGAAAGCGCCAATGTCCATGGAGAACTACCGGTGCAATTGGGAATTGGCGCAGAGAAGTTCACCCACACTGTCGTTGTCGCTGATATCGAAGAGGACATAATACTCGGAATGGACATTATGAACCTACATGGCTTCCAGCTAGATTTCAAGAACCGAGTGATCACACGGAAAAAAAAGATATGTTATATCAACTAAATTTATTTAGTCACTTTTATTTGATTAATTCGATTAAATTTCATTCAAATCAAATACTGAATGTATTCGTCCGACGAAATATTAAAATTGCCGAAACAAAATGCAATTGTCGACGTAATCCTAAAAATTTCTTGAATCAAAAATGGACTTATCAAGTGAAGTATTTCCTAATTTACATCAAAGTATTATAATATTATCTCAACAAAATGATTCATTCAAATCAAACAAATTAACACGCTTGATTCAAACATACACTTGTCAAATGAAATATATTTTAACTTACTTTAAGCGAATAATATTATTAACTCAAATATAATATTTGGTTGACTCAAACAAGTGAATTCGCTCGGTTCAAAATAAATTTTTTCAAATGAAGCATTTTTCAACTCCTTTTAAGCGAATAATAATATTAATTTAACCATAATATTTGCTTTTCAATCAAGCATGTACACTATATTGTTTTAAACAAAAAATGAATTGGTTTGAAACTTAAAATCACTGAAGTAACCAATTTCAACAGTCAATTTGAACTATTTATTCTTTTTTGTTTCAATATATGCAATAGTTCAATCGGAATAATTTCATATTTGTATCGACTGATTATCTGTTTCATTCAAAATGTTGTTGTTTAGTAGATTGTCCTGTTTCTGTCTATCACAACGTTTTCACTTCATTCTTCATTTCATATTGTTCTAAGATAGGAGTTAGATCGTTAGGTGAGTGATAACCTGTTGTCTGGAAATTGTTCTGGATTAGCGGATTATTCAGGTAAATATAATTATGTATTCTATTTACAAATATTATATTATTTTGTTTCTTCCGAAAAAATTTTCATTTTTGGTTTAAGATTATAGGTAGTTTGTCTTGTATCAGTTGTATCTTAAATATATCGCATACATCACATTCTAAACCAAACATGAATTTAAACCGAGGTTAAACCCGGTTTTAAACATTAAGTACCTAATGTTTTTTCTACAAAGTTACGGTACTTTGCTATGATCCTACCTAATCTAACCTACCTAATTGGAAATGTAAGGTAATGAGTCATTACCTTCACTTTAAATTTCTTATATTCATCACCATTAACTAGCAAATTGTTAATTCTAAGCGTTATAGTATAGTGCTACCTAAATTCAGTGTTTGAGAAAGGGACATGTGATACATTCATTGGGGCTGCATTTCGTATATTTATATTGGAAAATTCATGAATTTATTTTATGCTTGTTTAGAACATTCATTGAACTCTATTTATTTTTATTATTACTTCTTTGTAGATCAACATATATTATGATTTGATTTTCCCTGATGCTCTTTTAGTGAATTTGCAAGTGGATTGGTTCCAATTTATGGAAAAGTTATTGCGGTTGAAAGGAAATGCAGTTAGTGGAAGTTTGATTTTATGTTTTAGAAAATTAATATTTTATTTTGTTATTGTTTTTTCTTTTTAAATAAAATGCTATGAAGTATATTTAACTTTTCTTTTTTATAGCACTCAGTATGTTATGTCAACTTAATTTTTATATTAAAATTAGCAATCAGTTGATCAAACTGATTGCATTTCAAGTTCAATCAACATATTATACTTTTCAACTAAAATATTTAATTTATCGAATAAATTCTCAAAATTAACGCAAGCAATTAATATTCTTGATTTGCTTATGAATTTCGTTGATTTAGTAATTTTGTTATTCAATTTAACAACATAATTCTTCACCTGAATCCAAAATTTGTTTCGAACCAAGCAAAAAAAAAATTGATATGATGATAACGTTTGTTCATTAGATCATTTATTATAATTTGTTCAACAAAAAAAATTGACTAAATCATTATTTTTCTCAATTGGTTTGATCATTTTTCAGATTCAATTCAACAAAATATTCACTATGTTGAAGCAATAATTTTATCAAAATAATTTATGAAAATGGTCCAGTTGACTAAATATTTGGTTCAGTCAACAAACAGTTAGTTGCATCAATACTTTAACCTGCATTAAAACCAAGAAATTATTTTAATTACTCCAAAATAATATTTTGTCGTGCATATATGACACTTTAATTTAATTGATCCAAATAAATTTTACTTGATACAACGATTCTTTTTTTCCGTGCAGAGTAGGTTCTGAGGAAGTATTCCTTCACCCACACGAGGATAAGACTGTTCAGGTAGCCGTACAGGAGGATACAGTTGTACCCGCAAGGAGTGAATTTTTCACTGTGGCAAGGCTACAAGGAACCGTCGAAGAAGGAACACCGGTCATGATGGAACCATGGAATCATGATAAAGAGGTTGGTCGAGGAATCCTGATAGGAAAAGGGTTAGTCATGGCTGCCGAAGAAATACCTGTACGCATTATAAATGTAAATGACCACCCCATAACTATGAAGAAGGAGACCAAAATTGGAACTTGCGTACCAGTGGCGTCAATAATTCATCAAACAAAAACTTCCAATGATGCCAACAATAAATTTGAACAAATGATAGCAGTGGCTGGACAATCCCTTAGCCTGCAAGAGAAGAAAAAAATCAGAGAACTCTTGCTACAATAGACTACCTAAGTGTTCACGTCACACGCAGCGCGGTTTTTAAAAAGGTTTCCAAAAAAATCGATTGCGCATGCAAATTGTCCATAAGAAAGTTTTAATTTTTAATTTATTGCTAATCGTGTTGTAAATAAGAGTTGAAAGGCACATATTTTGGTAAAGTTTGATCAAAGTGAGGATATCCGCCAATATTTTTAAAAAGGTAATGAGCTGTATAATATATTTTCATCAATTTAGATATTTTAGGTTATGTTGCATTGTTTTGTTTTCATGAAAACTTTTATAACATTTTTAAAATGTTTTTCTTTATTACTTATTTCGTAGGTTGAGCGGTTTAATCGACATTTTTAAATATGGTTATGTGTTTTGTACCTGGATGTAAGCACTACAGTGAACAAAAAATTTGTAAATTTTTCAAATTCCCTGCTGACTTACAAGAGCGAAAAAAATGGATTACCATGATAAGGTAATTTTATAGATTATAATTAAATATTTTAAGCCCATGCAAACATTATAATTTGAAATATTAAATAATACTTTCAATTTTTAGGAGGCAAGATCGAGAACCTTCAAAATGCTCGTTAGTCTGCAGTTGTCATTTTGTTGAACAGAATAGGAAGAAAGGGCCAACTATTTTTGAATTCAATAGAAAACGAAAGTTTACCTTTGAATCTCCAGAAAGAAGGTATTTAGAATCGATAAACTTTAGTAGTTTTGTTTTTGTTTATATTATTTAAATTGTAATATTTATCTTTCTGCAATACAAAAAATATTGACCTATTTCGGTTTTTATAGAAAACGAATGCCTTTAACCAAAGATGATCAGGTAGCAGGGACTACAACTAGCAAAGCTGTGTCTCCAACCTCAGGTATCCCTGAAGAAGAAAATGCAGCAGCTAATATAAACAATATAAGCATGCCTTCGACTTCAAAAAGCCTACAAGGTCCATCCAGTGCTGCAATAGAAGCAGAGAACTATTTTTTAAAAAAAGAACTTGAAGAAGCCACTACAAAATTGAAGAATTTGTCTGTTCGCTTCAGTTATGAACATATTAAGAACAATGATTCCCAAATTCTTATGTACACAGGCATACCAACAAATGCTTTATTTTTAATACTGGTTGAAACAATGGAGGACTTTAAGATAAAATATTATGCCGGATGGAATGTTAAATTAATGCCAAAAATTGATCAAATTCTGATGACCTTGATGAAGTTAAGGCTAAATTTACCCCATGAAGATTTAGCACTTCGATTTAGCTGTAGTACAAGTACTGTCACGAACATTGTTATGACATGGATATATGCCCTACATGAAGTCTTTTTTAAACAATTAATGAAGGACATACCCTCAAGGAAAAAAATCAAGCATGTCTTCCAGCTGCTTTTTCAAGTTTTAAAAATTGCAGAATAATTTTAGATTGTACAGAAATTTACTCGGCAATACCCAACAGCATGGAAAATCAAAGATTAACATATAGTTCATATAAGCATAGAAATACTTGGAAAATTTTAGTTGGAGTTGCTCCAAATGGTGTTATAACGTTTGTCAGCCAAGCATACCCAGGATCCACCTCAGACAAAAAAATTGTTGAAAATTGTGGAGTGTTAAAGCAAATGGTTTCTGGTGATTTAATATTGGCTGATAAAGGCTTTTTAATCAAAGACTTACTTCCTGAAGGAGTGTCATTAAACATTCCTCCATTTTTAAGTACACCCCAGTTTACCAAATCCCAAGTTTATGAAACACAAAAAATTGCAAAAGCACGAATTCATGTAGAAAGAGCTATACGTAGGATAAAGTGCTTCCATATTTTACAGCAGGTGCCTCACCATTATAGATCAGAAATTTCCATTATTTTTCAACTATGTGCATCTCTTACTAATTTTCAGTACCCACTTATAAAGGAAGTAGAGCAATATTATTGTTGATCATTTTTTAATTTTGTTTTATAATGTAGGCATCATACAGTTCTGTGAATTTGTACTTGTTTGATATTAATAATTTTATATTAAAAATAAATATATATTTTATTTTTTAACCTAATTGTATTTTTATTAACATATAAACTTTTTAGGCTCGATTGTACAATCCAAGCTCAACCCCTGCTACAGCTGAACTCAACTGGTAGTTGAATCTGCTTATAATTACATTGCTGTCACCAAAAGTCAGGTAACTACCAGATTTGACACCAATATATTTTGAATGGGCAGGTTCAATTACCACTCGTGTTCAGCTGAACCAGGTGTTGAGCTTAGATTGAATAACTGTGCCTCAGTGCACTAAAATTCTTGTCTTTATTATTCTGTTTCTGTATTCAACTAAATCTCAAGACAACAATAAAAAACAAATTTATAGAAAGAACTTTATTAAAGCTACACACTTACATTTAAACTTCTAAAAATTAATTAAAATTAAAACAAAAAAAAGATATGGTTCCAATATCTTTGGCAAATACTGGTCAAGGTAAAACTTTTCCAGTCGCTATATTTTCCTTCCATGAAGGATCATATGGCACAACAACTTCTTCAATTGTTCATATGCATAAATAACACTTGGATTTTTTTTAAATATGCAAATTACCCTGAATTTGGTGGTAATAATTGTGGTTTTCGTTAATACAAATTTTCCCATTATCATCAAAGTAAATTACATATTTTTTGGGTTCACATTCCAGTTTTTCTGACAAGATGTCATTTCTATATGTAAAGGGGCACTTCACTTCCACAATAGCATCATCGCCCACTAATCCATCAGGACTTGCTCCTAAAAGTCCAGAGTTTGATAACCAAATGCCAGTTGGTTGAACATCTAGTTTAAGCTTAGACTGTAAAAATTCAATTCCATTTTGTTCATGGTTCCTTCCCCACTGAATTGATTTTATCCCATCCAAATTGTAAGTTCCTGAAAAATACATAAATATTATCCAAAAGTTACCAAGCAGAGTTTTAAACAGACTCTCTGGATATCTGTTTCTTTTACAAGCAGATAAAATTAGACCAAAGTTACTGGCTGTAAGTCTAAATTTTCTAATTAATAACCACTTCTCATTGATGGCCCCAATAAAATCATCAGAAGTTATTATGTCCTCAATAACTGGAAGGTCCTTAAGATCATCAGTCACTTCATCTTGTAGCAGCCATGTAAATCCTACAGTGTTTCCAAATTGTATTAATTTACTTTTTAATTTCAATTTCGTTTCCTCGGACATAGAGTCCCCGATAGCCACATATGGTTTTGGAGGATACATCTCTTCGGCTGTACAAGCTGGCAAATTTTTCGGTTTTGGGGCATTCCACACACATTCCTTATCAGTAATGGATATGTTATAATGCCCAAAAAGAGCCAGAGTAGCAATGTGGTGGCATTTGATACCTCTAGGATAGGTACAAGTAGCAGAAGTAATATCTCCTGATTTACTTAGTGTAATCTGCAATAGACACATAATATTTATTCATTTACAGGCAAAGCCTATTATTATAAGCAAATATCTAAAAAATTGATGAAATCTATAACCTACCTGTATATTATATGCTTTATCCTTCATGCTGGCATGTATTTCTCCTCTAATAATCAGTGAATCGGCATCAAACTGCATCCTTTTCACATTATTAGATTCCAAGGAATTTTCACCCCTTTTAATCATTTTCTTCTCGTCTTCAAAAAACTCGATAATGCTGCAGATCTTCAAAACGTATGTGGACGCCATTTTCAATCAAAATTCTGAAAATAAATTTTTTAAGGAAAAATACAAAATATTAAACACAACAAAACAATGACCTAACCTCAAAAACATTAAATGGGTAAAAAATTATGATTATTCTTACCTCTTGCCATAATACTTCTTGAAACCACTAACTTCTACTTTACTTTCCTCAAATATTGGCCTGATCACCCTTATTCACACCAGAATTAACAATAAACTAAACAATAAAACTCTTATGGTAAATTTGCATGCTTTAATGATTTGTTTGGAAACCTTTGTAAGCTCCGCCTACTATGTGACGTCAGACTTAGGCAGTCTATACCGATCTCTTTTTGTACCAAAAGGAGGAAAGACAGGAAGAACATCTGCTGTCAAACACAAAATTGACACCGGCGACGCTAAACCGATAAGACAATCGGCTCGACGGCTACCACAGGCCAAAAGAGAGGAAGCGGAGAGAATTGTTCGCGAGATGGAAGAGGACATGGTAATAGAACCTTCTACCAGCCCTTGGGTCTCTCCGGTAGTTCTGGTAAAGAAGAAGGATGGAACCACGAGGTTTTGCGTGGACTACCGGCAATTGAACAATGTTACAAAGAAAGATAGCTATCCTCTACCGAGAATCGACGATACTCTGGATACGCTGGCCGGTAGCAAATTGTTTTCTACCTTGGACCTGAAGTCTGGATATTGGCAGGTAGAAATGGATCCAGCCGATAAAGAAAAGACAGCGTTTACCACCGGATCTGGACTATGGCATTTCACCGTTATGCCATTTGGGCTGTGCAATGCCCCCGCAACGTTTGAAAGACTGATGGAAAACGTATTACGAGGGTTGTCCTGGAAGACATGCTTAGTGTACCTTGATGACATCATAGTCTTGGGAAGGACGTTCGAAGAACATCGAAAGAATTTGGAAGGTGTCTTCAAAAGGTTGCAAGCTGCCCAACTGATGCTCAACCCCAAGAAATGTCAACTATTTCAAAACAAAGTCAATTATCTAGGCCATGTAGTCAGCAAGGATGGTGTAGCTGTAGACGAAGAAAAAGCTGCTACCGTACGAAAGTGGCCAAGACCCACCGACAAGCACCAAGTTAGAAGCTTCCTTGGACTCTGTACATACTACAGGCGATTTATAAAGAAGTTTGCAGATATCGCTAAACCCTTGACACGACTTACAGAGGAAGCAAGGGAGTTTCGCTGAGACGAAGACTGTCAAACTTCGTTCGAAACCTTGAAAAATCACTTGACTACTGCACCTATACTCGGCTATCCACTACCAGAGGGAGAATTTATACTAGATACTGATGCTAGCAATGTTGGAATTGGAGGAGTGCTATCACAGGTTCAAGGAGGACAAGAGAAAGTTCTGGGATATTTTAGTAAAGTTCTTTCCAAACCAGAACAAAATTACTGCGTCACAAGAAGAGAGCTCCTAGCAGTAGTGAAGTCCGTGGAGCACTTCTATCAGTATCTGTATGGGAAAAAATTTGTGATTAGAACCGATCATGCCGCACTCAAGTGGCTTATGCAATTTAAGAACCCTGAAGGTCAAATCGCCAGATGGATCGAGCGGCTCCAAGAATATAATTTCACCATTGAGCATAGAGCCGGAATAAGCCACAGAAATGCAGACTCACTCTCTAGAAGACCATGCCCAGCAGAGTGCTCTCACTGCACCAAAACAGAAGCTAAGGAAGCTGCCATTCGAAGAACCACGGTGACCAGCGACGAATGGACACCGGAAAAGTTGGAAGAGGAACAAGAGAACGATCCCGACTTGAAGAAAATCCGACATTGGAAAAAGGAAAACTGTCGACCTACTTGGCAGGAGATTGCAAGGTACTCGCCAACGATGAAATCGTATTGGGCCCAGTGGGACTCGCTGGTTCTGGAAAACGGTTTGCTACAGCGAGTAATCGAGAACGATGAAGGTTCCGAAAGTAGAAGACAGTTGGTGATTCCAAGAACAAGGGTCAGCAGTACTGCGGAAATTACACGACAGTCCGTCAGGAGGACATCTAGGTGTGAAGAAGACCCTCCAGAAAGTGCGAGAACGGTTTTATTGGATGCACAGTTCCGAAGATGTGAAGGACTGGTGTAAGAAGTGCACTACCTGTGCTACGACCAATGGACCACAAGGAAGAAGAAAGGCTCCTATGAAGCA
>CAJUYG010008053.1:0-10229 GCA_910591675.1 Galerucella calmariensis | reverse complement strand
GTTAACTAAAATTAATGTTAACGTTGACGGTTTACGTTTCGTAACTCCTCCGGCCTAAGAGAGAACTATGGAGTTTCTTCAGAGTTCGAAATCACTGGGAAATTCTTGAAGTCCTTGTTTGCCTGGTTTTTTGTATTTTTCTGACTGGTTTTCTTATGTTTTCTTCTAATGATATTGACAGCTAGTAGAACTATACTTGAAAAAACTATAACATATAATAAAATAGTGTAAAAGCTAATGTTTTGAAAATTTACGGAAGGTAATTCCAGTTTTGTTAGTTTGATTTTGTCTTCTTGGAGCACATTTTGAATATTACTAAGTTCGTCTAAGTTCACTGAATCTATTTGCACTTTACTTAAGTTAAAAGAGTTCGCTTTTGAGTTTTCATTTGAAAATTGTAACTTGGGAAGTTCTACACTTTTAAAATTTGACATTTTACTTGCAAAAGTCTTCAATGTAATATTGTTTATTGAAACTACACACTGATTATTTAGTTCAATTATATAACTACCGTTTAATGGGATATTGTTTATTACTTTACCACATTTTTGGGAAGCAACCACATGAGATGGAGTGATTACTATCCATTGGTTTTCTTCTATTTTCTGAATTTTGGTATTAGTGATTTTCGCTGGAATTTGTTGACATGTGTTTATTGATTGATAATATTTAATAAGTTGGACTTCACAAGGTACATGTAAAGTCATTGGTAGCTTCTGAAGATCTGTGCATAGGAATTCTTCTTGGGATACTTCTTCACAATTTGAGTCTGAGAAGGCGTAGTATTGCTCATTTAAAAGGATAAATTTTGACTTTGGTATAATGGTTTTGAAGGATTGTGTTGATGGAGTGGGTAAAGAATAAAGATGATAGTAATTGTATTCTGAATTTTCAACAATAGGTACTTCAAGTATAAACATAATTTTGTTACCGTTACTATAACTTTTAATTTCAATAATTTTTTCGAGTAGTAAAATATTTTGTAATTTTAATTCAATTGGGAATTTATTATCGTTGTCGATATTTTTACTGACTTCTAAGATTTCAGAAAATAAGTCCTTGGGATCAGCTATAGAATTATGAAAAGTGTTAAGTTTTGCAAAGCTAATAGCTGTTTCAATTACTTCAAGTATATTGTAGGTTATTTGAAAGCTAATAGAAAATTGTGAAACGATTTGTTCTATTGCAAAAAAATGGTAAGTTTCCACGTTTTCAATTTTTATATCTCTAATTAAATTTTGTAAATAATTAATACGTGAGCTTAATATTAATTGGTTATGAGCTAATATTTTAGAATTATTTTCAAAGTTTTTAATGGATGATTGGAGTAAAGTAATTTGGTTTTCGATAAGAGATTTTAATTGGTTTTGATTGTTCGATAAGGATGTAATGGCTTCATCATATCGTTTTGCATCATTTTGATCTAAATTTCCTGTTATGAATTTTACTGCAGATCCTAATCCGTCGAATAATGATCTTCGTGATCGAGTTTTCCAAAATGGGTTTAATTGATTCAGTTGGAGTGATATTTTATGTTCGATAAATTGAATCATGTGATAAGAGTTTTTAAAGTGTTCAGTAAAGTTAAAAAATCTAGGAGATTTCGATAGGGAGTCATGAATATTATTAAATTGTTCTTTTAACAAAAGAAATTCTTTGGTTATGTTTGTAATGTCAAATATTTGTATAAACGTCCAATAGTTTGATTTTATTTGTGCGTTTCCTTTGTGAAGGGGATAAAGACCAGGATTATCATTTAGGTTGTGAAATTTGGGTGTGTCTAGTCCTGTGACGGTGGTCCAGTAGAGAAACCTGCAACGGGAGGTTTCTTTAGTTCTTTAATATGTATTATTTGTTTGTCTAATGTTAGTTTTTTTCTTTTTAATAATTTTCTAGATATTTCAACTTTATTTCTATCTAATATTTTTGTTATGTTGTAAGGTCCTAAAAATCTTTTATCTTTTTTATTTCTATTTTTAGGGTTAACTTTGAATACAGTTTGACCTAACTTAAATTCTGGGTTTGTGTCACCTTGTGTGTTTGTTTTTTCTATTACTTTCTGTTTTCTCTTGTCTAAATTTTCTTGTACTTCTTTGTATATGTGTTTTAATCTTTCTTTATGGTTAGTAACGTAGTCGGTGTAAAATGATTGAGTCAAAAATATTTCGTTAGGGTTTCTAGAATGAGTATGTCCAAAGGTAAGTTCGAATGGTGTAAAATTTGTGGAGCTATGTATTGAATTATTGTAACCAATTATTGCATAGTCCATTAAGTCATTTTCGTCTGGGTAAATTTCTCTTAAAAGTCGTAAGTGTTCTACCAGAGTAGAATGTAATCTTTCCGCTATTGAATTTGATTCGTGGTGACCTGTTGTTGTAAAATGTACTTTTATTTTATGTAATGCTAAAAGATCTTTGACTGTTTCATTATTAAATTCTGTGCCTCTGTCTACTATTATTGATTGGGGAACGCCAAAAGAAACAAAATATTTAATAAGTGCTTTACTAATGAGAATTGCAGATTTACCTGGAATAAAGATAGCTTGAGCAAATTTAGTAAAGGCGTCAGTTAGAGTTAGATAGTTTTTGCCGTCATAGATGAAGACATCCATATGAATAATTTCGAAGGGTTTACTAGCTGTTTCTGTTAACACTATAGGAACATAGGGGGTTTGTCTGGCATATTTATTCTTTTGACAAATGGTACAACTATTAATATAATTCGTTACTGTAATTTTCATATTTTTCCAATAGTAAAGGTTGCGTAATCGTTCTAAAGTTTCATTGATTCCTCTATGGTTGGTTTTGCCTTCGTGATAGTTTCTTAGTAAAATGATTTGTTCCTCTTTGTCTTTAATTGTATTCTTTAATTGGGTGCATTTAATTAATTTTGGGCCGTTCGCAGAGAAATGTTTCAAATAAACGTTATTGAAATCACGGTATAAATTTTCATTATGGAAGTACATATAAAAAGTTTTGTTCAAATCTGTGTATTCGGCAATAAAGTGGAAAATAAAACTTTCATTGTCTTTTTCTGGAATTTTGATTTTCATAATTTTTTGATTTTCGTATGTTTCGTGGGAAACATCTGTTTTTGAATATAAATTTGGATAAACAAGAATTTGGTGTACCTTATTATTTATCATTTCGTCAAGGATCGGTATACCATTACTAGTATTTTCAGTTGCTGAATGATTTGTTTCAGAGTCGTCAGAGTCGTCAGAGTCATTTTTTGTCCAAAAGGGTTCTGGTGTGTTTAAACTATTACGTTCATCGTTTTCTTGTGTGTTTGTGGGTTTATGCATTTGAATGTCAGATAAAATATTTATTTTGGATGGGTTCGTATTACTAGTAGAAGGTTGAGGGTCTGTAGGAATAGTTTCGGCCAGTTGCTGTAAGAAATCTAGAATGTCGTCATGTGAATTTCCGGGGTTATTAATCACTGATTCGGTTTCTAATGCATTGATAGGTATTCGGGATAAACAATCAGCGTTAGAATTTAATGTGCCTTTTTTATAGAATATTTTGTAATCAAACTCTTCTAGTTTTAAACGCCATCTAACTAATTTTGAGTTAGGTTCTTTAAGACTAAATAGCCAAGAAAGGGGTTTATGGTCTGTATAAATGTGAAATTGTCTTCCATATAAATATGGCCTGAAATGTTTACATGCCCATACAATGGCAAGCAATTCTTTTTCGATAACTGAATAGTTTATTTCGGATTCATTTAGGGTCCGTGAAGCAAATGCAATGGGTCTATCGTTAGGTACATTTCCTTGGGATAAAACTGCACCGATTGCATATTTACTAGCGTCTGTCGTAAGTATAAATGTCTTAGAAAAATCCGGGTATTGTAAAATAGGGTCATTAGTTAGTATTTCTTTACAAATTTGGAATGAATTTATAAATTCTTCGTCATGTAAAATTTTTGAGTCCTTTTTCAAACATTTTGTCAAAGGTTTCGTAATTTTAGCAAAGTCAGGGATAAAACGTCTATAATAGCCTAAAAGTCCTAAGAAACGTTTTATTTCTGTTTGTGTTTTAGGAACTGGATAATTTTTGATAGCAGAAATTTTGTCTGGGTTTGGCTTCACGCCGTCGGGGGTAATCACATGTCCTAAATACATTATTGTCTTTTGCAAAAACTCAGATTTATCAAGTTGAACTTTTAAATTGTGCTGTCTAAGTCTATTAAATACGGATTTTAGTCTTTCTAGGTGTTCCTGAAGGGATGTACTGTATATTAAAATGTCGTCCAAATAAACTATGCAAGATTCGTCTGTCAGTCCTCGTAGTACATTGTCCATGACACTTTGAAATGTTGATGGACCATTTTTAAGTCCGAAACTCATACGTTTAAAATGAAAATGTCCTTGGGGAGTGCTAAAAGCAGTTTTGTCAACGTCTTGTGGGTCAATTTCGATTTGGTGAAAACCACTAGCAAGGTCGAGTGTCGTAAAGTAATTTGCTCTACCTAATCTGTCTAATATTTCGTGTATTCGTGGTATAGGGTATCGATTTTGAATAGTTTTCTCGTTTAATTTTCTGTAATCAATTACCAAACGCCATTTCTTTTTACCTGAAGCGTCTGGCTTCTTTGGTACAATCCAAATTGGTGAAGAGAAGGGGGAAGTGGAACGTTCGATAATACCTTCGTCTAGCATGTTTGTAATTTGTCTATTTACTTCTTCTCTGTGGATTTCGGGAAATCGATAAGATTTTGCATAAATAGGGCTATCATCTGTTAAATTTATCTTATGTTTTATTTGATTAGTGAAACTTAATGGTATTCCTTCGCAATAAAATATATCTCGATATTGGAAACAAAGATTTTTAATAGAATTTTTCTCTTCTTCATTACAGTGGGAAAGTCTAAGATGTTTCAAATTTGCTTTAAGTTTATTATCTTGTGGAATTGATAATTGAGAATCGGAATCAATATCCATTTTTTCGACAAAATTGACTTCGACTAAGTTTAAAATTTCAATTTTGAAAGGTTCATTAATATCTAATTTAACTGAATTTTCATTACTGTTAATAATAGTTGTTATTGCAAAGTTATTAAAAATATTTACCAAAGCTTTTGGCATTTCGAGACCTTTTCCAAAATTTTCATATTCAAGTACACCTATGCCATTTGATTCGGTAACAGGAATTTTGACAACTTGTTGGCAACGACCTGGTATAATAATGGAATGATTTTTAATATAATTGGGGTCACTATTTGAGTCAAAAATTAAGGGAATAACTGCTTTTGGAGTAATTATTCGTTTTTGATTAACATTTATATTGGCATTCAATTGTTTTAACAAATCTACACCAATTATGCCATCAAATCTGTTACTAAATTTAAAGAGATAAAATTTATGAAATTCTTTCAAGTTAAAAATCTTAAATAAAGGAATGTAAGCGACCTCATCATGATAAGAAATATTGTGTGCTGTTTGAATATTGAATTGTTCTTTAAAAATGCGATTTTGATAAAACTTGTAAGCTAAATCTGGATTGATAAGAGATTTTGAACTGCCGGTATCAACTAAAAAGTTTGCGTTAATTTCTGGAATTTTGATAAAAGGTAAATTTGCTTTTAATGCATTTAAAAGTATTATGTCTGGTTGTGTGAATGTGTGACTCGGGTAAAATCCTGATTTGCAGTTTCCAGAAGTTCAGGGTCATCATATGTATCTATTTCTTGATAATCTGTTACACTGTTGTTAACATATGTAGATGGATAATTATTATAATCGTGAGAGTATTGTATTTCCGGTTCATGAGAATAAGGATCAATGTCATTCGAAGTTTCTGTTGGATTTAGATTTTGGGGTTCAAATGAGCTGTTAGATTGAATATTATCATTAGTATATTGATATTGGTTTGGATTATTAATAGTTTGGTTATAAAGTTCGGTTGATATAAAGTTTGGTTTAGGCTGGAATCTAGTATTTCCTGAAGATGTGTCCATGGGCTCTGGTCTATAATTTTGGAGATTGCTGGGTCGATTATTTGGTTTTTGGCTATTTTGATTTTGAAAAATTGGTTGACGATTTTGATTTTGGAAATTTTGTTGATGATTTAAGTTTTGAAAAACGGGGGTACGTTGAGTAGGAAATTTATTTTTGGGACTAAAATTGGAATTATTATTAGTATGGAAATTTGGTCTAAATTGATACGAATTTACAAAAGGTGGACGTGGTAGTGGGTTTTGTTGTATAATTGGAGGAGGTAATTGTGGCATTGATTGATAAGATTGTAAATTACTGAAATTTGGTGAAAATGTAGGACTTGGTAGTCGATAATTGGGATTTTTAGCTGGTGTTACTCTCAAACTGGGTCTAAAAGTGCTGTTAGAATTTAAGTTATTATTTCTATGGGTTGAATACATAAAATTTTCTTCTTCGATAACTAAACTCATTGCTTTTTCTAAATTATTTGGTAATCGTAATCGAACATTTGTTTGTAATGGTAAAGGTAAACCTTGTATATAAGTTTTTAAAGCTAAATTATCGTAATTTTCAAGATGAATTTTACGTTCACTATCACTAATATTACTGGATGAATTTAATTTAGAAAAAATTAAACTGCGTGCATCTTGACAACGCATGCCAAAGTTATACGGAGGTTCATTTTTAAAAGGTCTTAAATTAATTAAATCTTGAACTAGGCAATCAATATTCCGTTGATCGCCAAAACTTAAATTTAAAGAATCTTTAATTGCATTCCAAGTTCTTAATTCGGTTCGGGAACCAATTAACATTTGAGCTCGCCCTGTAAGTTTACCAATAATAGCTTTTAACAAAAAGGTGTTCAAAGCTACATCAATTTCACTAGCGAATACTGAAATGAGACTTTCACAATTTCCTATGAATATAGCTAAAGTATGAGGGTTTCCGTCATAACATGGAATAGAGTCTAAATATAATTTAAGCAATGAATAGTTAACTGCTGGAGTAGTCATATTTAAATTATCGATAAAATTCTCTGAATCTAAAGAAGTTTCTAGCAAATTATTTGAAGAATCTGTATCTACTAAGCTTAAACTATTTTCTAATAAACTTTCTAATTGTCTTATCTCTAGATCACTCATAAAAATCTTTAAAATATATGCTTTTACTATCAAAGGACAAAGGAAAATTAAGGAAATAACTGAGCTTACTTACAATATAATTACTCTTCTCATTTTCTTACTTCTAGCTTATTCTAATTCCTAAAGGTCCAAACGATGCTGTTTTGTACCCAGGTTGTAATCTTCGTTTTTCTTTCTTCCTCGAAGCTGGTGATCGGTTGTCTGGAACTATCGGGATCCAATCGATATTCACTCAAACGGATTTAACAGTTCACAATTCGATATACTCTCGAACTAACGACAACTTAAAGTTCAAATTTTCGGTTAATCGTTGAAACGAAAAAATCACTCGTACTATACGTTTAATTTCCGAAAATCCTACTGACTGCGCCAAAAATGTTTCTTCACTTCGAAAAATACTTTTTAAAAAACGAAAAACTACAAAATTGAGACGTTTATTATATTAAGGTTACAAACAATCTGGCTTAATTCACAATGTGTGTAAATTTATAAGATCTGGTATAAAAGCTTAGTTAACTAAAATTAATGTTAACGTTGACGGTTTACGTTTCGTAACTCGCGTCTAATCTTTTTGATCAAGCAAAACTATTTATGTATTTCTCAAACTAAAATTACTTAGTCGAATTAATATGCTGAATTCTAAATGGTTATTGAAAAATCTAAAATACCCAAGTCCCAGCCAACTGAAATATTGTAAATTATAGTCGAAATGATCTCATTCCATGCTTTCACATTTTGCTCTGGCATTAAGAATTTTTTCAATCTTACCTGTCTCTGTGGTTCCAGGCGAAAGAAGTTTCAGTAAATTAACGATTATTAAAAATATGACACAGGTAAGGCTTACAGATTTGACCATCATCCCTATTGAATCCGAATTCTCTGAAATTACTGACAAATTTGCTTTCCAGAAAAGTTAGTTTATAGTTAATCATTAGGTATAGGTAGTCTTTGTAGACGGGAGAAGGACTGATTTATATACTTTTCGTTTACCGAGCTTTATGTTCAAGTTGTTTTTATAGTCCGGACGGTCTAAAGAAACACCGCATGTAAACAAAGACCACGCGTGATCTATTCTAAATCGGCTGCGTATTGAACGACTCGCATTGAAATGTTAGCGGTATGATAACAGAATACAGAATACGTTCAGTCTTATCCACTTGCCTAGGTTATTCAATATTCACGTGCTTTGTATTTCTTATTATAGAATTAAACTTTTTGATTCTAAAATGTCATTTGTATTTTTATTACTGTTTTACGTTTTGTTCTTGGACGGGTAGATGAGTGTATATGGTTGTATTAGAAAAAATTTGAAACAGTACATAAGCTGTACATAACAATATCGGTCTAATATATATAGCCTAATGCCTATTGATGTTCAGATATTGTTATGTGCAGCTTCTTTGCGCATACGACTGCAACTTCTAGACTTTAGTGAGTTCTTCTTATGTGAAACGGAGTATAACAAACAGTTGTACGAAAAACAAATAGTTTGAAGCTTACTACCTGATTTTAAGATATCTAACATTTTCAAACATGAAAGATGTGATAAAGCTTTTCGGATAAACAAATAATCATCATATAAGCAGTTTCTCCCTACTTATAAATAAAGTACTTTCCTATTCCATCTACAAATTAGGTACAATATTTTTGCCTTTTCTAGTACACCTACTTCTACGTATGTTTGTATCTAAAGGACTCCTCATACGTAATTATCATTAACTTCGAAACGTCAGATTAAATTGAAACTTTGCACACCTATCCAGAACCGATGTCAATACAATAATCCAATAAGTTTGTTGCAGTATCCTAGGATCATCAGGATTAACGATAAATAAGTTATGTCATGGATGTAGCGGGATATTTTAACGTGATTTTCATCGACTTCGGGACTTCTGATTAAATTGCTAGGCTATGTAGAGGAGCGGGACATCCCTTCAAACGCGTCTAGAAAATGAAAAACTGATCAGCCTCGTTCTAGTCGCTATTTTTATATTTTCGAGGGCGCTGAACACGAATACGACATTTTTTTCCAAGATGGGGGAATATTGTCAACACTGTCTTCTAAACGGAAAATGCGAAAAAAAACGGAAATTTAATGACCAATCCAATTCTAGAGACAATGAAACTAGTCTGAAAGTTCAATATTATAATATAGATATGTATTGGTTGTTGTCTTGAACGACAAAGGAAGTGAGCTATAAATGGATGACAAGTGACTGACAATGGTCAGCTCTGAAATGTATTCAACATTTTTTCTTCAGTCGCGCTTAAAATGAGTAATAACTATATTCAAGTGAAATCGTGAAGTCGACAAATGCCGAGGGTTGTTATTTCACGCTCTATAGCAAAAAAGGAATCTTTTTTGCCAGCCATTCTCACCAAATTTGATGGAATAAGCGAGCGAAAAACATTACTTTTTTTGCCCCAGAGCGTAAAGTACGAATCCTCGGCATTGTTCGACTTCATTTTGGTGTAATTAGTAGTTTACGCGCGATTGAAGAAAACATTATTAGTGTTGTTGAGCGTAAAGTAGAATTGCCGCTTTCAATAGATCGTCGAGAATGTCGAGAACGACTTGCTAGTCTTGCAAGGCGGAACGTGGTGCGGCTAGAATGGATTCCAGCCCACTCTGGCTTGAAGGCAACGAGATGGCGGATGCACTGGCTGCGGAAGGGGCGGCAGCTCCTTTCTGCGGCCCGGTCCCGACCCTGGGCCTAACAAAACAAAAAATACGCAAGGAGACGAAAAAGTGGCTGAGAAATCAGCACCTCGCTCATTGGAATGCTCTGCAGGGTCCTAGACAATCCAAACTTCTACTGAAGGGATGGACTGATGGACACGCCAGGGCAGCCACTGAACTACCAAGGAGAAGCCTAAGGAAGATAGCAGGACTCCTATGCTCTATGAGGAAACACCTCCACAACTTAGGAGTAGAGGAAAGTTCCCTATGTAGGGGTTGCGGCATGACTGACGAAACGTCAGTCCATGTTCTCTTAGAGTGTCCACACTGGGCTGTACTACGCAGGCGAATCTTCGGAGTCTCTGTTATGGCCCCTGGAGACACAAGCAGACATCCATTGAAAAAGGTTGTGGCCTTTATTGAAGGGCTCGGTTTCATGGATGTCTAGGTAGCAGGAATGGCACAA